>DWGJ01000018.1:0-66661 GCA_018246895.1 Aspitha aspitha aspitha | reverse complement strand
CATTTTAATTTATGGCGGAATTGAGAAATGTGGTCATATTTTCGAAGGCCGAAGATAAAACGAATACAATTGTTAAGGAGACGCTCCAGCTTATTGAGAAGTTCTTCGGTCAGATCTGGGTAACAGACATCCGCGTAATCAATAGTGGGTAATAAGAGAGAGTTTACTAGCATGAGTTTCGTTTCAACAGGCAGAAAATGTTTTAAACGATAAAAGGACCGCAGCGTTGCGTTGACTTTGCGACAGACCTCAATCACATGCACCCGCCAGCTTAATGTCTCGTCAATGTGTAGGCCTAAATTTTTGACATATTTACTAAGCGGGATTTTTGAGTTGTTGTAAATAATAGCTGGCAAGGCCATATAGTCAATCTTAGCCAGTAGTTTTGGACTACCTATTAATATTGCCTGACATTTAGCCGGATTGACTGATATGCCATGTTGTTCAGACCATATGTTTAAGGCAGCGAGATTTAAATTAATGCGGTCTATTGCGCAATGAAGATCGTCCGCTTTGGCTTGTGAGTAAAGCTGCAGGTCGTCGGCGTAGAGGTGGTGCGAACAGGTAATGACGGATGAGATGGAGTTAATAAATAACGAAAATAATAAAGGAGATAGAATGCCGCCTTGAGGCACGCCTGATTCTAGGTATTCCGTTCCAGAGGAAGATTGACCTATTTTAACAGATTGCGTGCGGCCTCGAAGATATGACGAGAACCAATCCAGGACTGTAGGTGAGAAGTGTAGAGTCGAGAGGATGGTGAGAAGGATATCGTGGTCGACCGTGTTAAAAGCGTTCGAAAAATCAACAAGCACCACCACTGTCAACAATCTTTTATCCATACCTTTTCTTATATCATCTGTGATTTTAAGAAGTGCAGTGGCAGTGCTGTGTCCAGAGCGAAACCCAGACTGATACATACTCAGAAGATTATGTTTCATGATATGTGAGGAGACTTGCTTGTGCACACAGGCTTCCAGAAGTTTAGATAGGAAAGGGAGAATACTTATAGGTCGATAGTGGTTGGGAAGCGAAGGAGAGGGAATTTTGGGGAGAGGTCGCACAAATGCATTTTTCCAAAGGGCGGGGTACACACCGGAAGATAAGGAGAAGTTTACAATGTGTGTCAGGACAGGGAGCAGAATATCAAGGATGTTTAGGATCATGGCTCGACTCACATCATCACACCCCACAGCCTTCGATTTGATAGAAAGAAAAATCTTTCTGAACTCGTTCTCGTTGACAGGAGTAAAGTTAAAGGGTGGTAGAGAAGTAGATTGCATCGAGACAATAGAAGCGATGGTTTGAGAACGGATCGCATCGTCCAAAGGAGAAGCAGAGACAAAATGATGATTTAAGTCATCAAGACTAACGGAAGGACTGCAATCCATCGTGGGTGCTTTACCTACACCGAGAGAATTAAGGAATTTCCACGTAGCAGCGGGAGAAGATTTAATGATATTGGAATGTATATAGCGGCGTTTAGCTATTCGCACCACCTGATTGCATCGATTACGAGCTTTCTTAAAGGTAGCCCAGTTCTGGTCATTACGCTCACTTTTAAATAAACGAAAAGCACGATCTCGCCTTTTCATCGCCATTCGGACTTCATCATTAATCCAGTGTGCTGAAGGTCGCTTTAGTCTAACGCTATGTAATGGAGCATGAATGTCGTACAATGCAAAGATATTAGAATTTAATAAGGAAATTTTATCGTCAATTGTAGATAACCCGACTATTGAAACAAAATTCATGGCAGAGGCATCTTTACGGAGTTGTTCTAGATTCACTTTCGAAAAACTACGTACCTGCACGATAGCAGGAGTATGTTTAGTTGCTTTTATTTTATATGATAGATAAATAAGATCATGGCGAGAAAATCCAGAAGCAGAAGTCTGCCCATAAGTCTCGACATGCTCCCTCGAAGCTGAAATCATCAGATCGATCCAAGAGTCATCGGTTTGGATGTTGTGATGGGTGGCCATTAAAGGAAGAAGTGTAAAATCAACCGACTCAATAATAGAACGAAGTTTGAGTGATTGCGGAGTGTTTTTTTGCATGTCCGTATTGAAATCACCCATAATAACACAGTGAGAGTACCCAGATCCTAACATCTCAAAGGCTGATTCCAAGGCATCGAAGTAGTCAATGGAAGGAGGACAGTACACCACGCCAAGACCTATTTTGGTGCCCTTAATGTTGAGTTCTAGAAATAGGTACTCAGGGGAGGCTGTATTGTCAGTGGGGGAAGTTAGGATAACTTTATACTGGATGGAAGCACGCAGATAAATTGCAACACCACCGCCCCTTTTCCCTGTGCGGTCGTTTCTAATTAAAGTAAAGTCAGAAAGAGGAAACAATGCAGAATCTAAGGAAGGTTTAAGCCAGCTTTCAGAAATCAGGATAGCGTGTAAAACATTCAGAGGAAAAGCGGCTTCCATTTCTGAGAAGTGGCATGGTACACTTTGAGCATTTATATGACACACGTTTAAATGGTTACTGTAATTTGAAAATATCCCGGTCAACTGTGTATGCAAGGTACCGATGCCATCATCCAGAGAACTATCACAAGAATGATAGGAGGTATCTGTACTTACAGAATAAAATGAGTCATTATCAGACATAATTAGATCAATATAAGTATAAATCTATAATATAAAAATGAATCGCAAAATGTGTTGGTAAGCGCATAACTCAACAACGCCTCGACCAATTTGGCCAAATCTTTTTTTAAAATGTTCGTTGAAGTTCAAGGATGGTTTTTACGGCGAGAAAAATTAGAATTATTGCTGGAAAAACCCTAAAAATAGCCCTTTTCTTTTTCCCATACAAACGTTTTCTAACTAAAACGTAGAGTCAATTTGAGCTTTATTGCTATGGTATAAAGTTCATATTAAATTACAAGCACTCACTGTTGTCTAAGCAATGTAGGTGTGTTCCTAACGTCAAAGATCATATCTATCAAAACAATGTGCGTGTGTGCGTTGGAGCACAGAATACATAGTTGGAGGAGTTGAATGTCGCGTTCCGAAACTCGCGTTTCTTTTGTATTCGTTTCGGCACGCGAGATAAAATGCATCAGTTTCCACGTCATTACATCAGTCAAACAAAAATCGCGTTACCGACAGTGTTTTATTATTTTTATAATATCCAAATTACAATTCGTACGGCTTAAAAGGATTTGACTTCAAGTCACATCAAATTAAAAAAAAAAAAAGTTGTCTGTGACAATCTACTGATATTGCTTTTGTCAACTGATACACGAAACAAATTCGTATATCGTGTTTTGTGCAGAGTGTTTACTTAGTTAGTGTTTGTTTAGTTCGTGATTAGTGAAAAAATAAATTATATTTGATATGCCTCCTATAAGACGAAGCAATTTAGGTAGAAGAACCAGAAATGCTACAAACCAAGCTAATTACCGATCTAATCGTACTGCACAAGAACGTGACGACGGAAATGAACGTGAAAGAATTCGGATATCACAAACGCGTGAAGCGCGAGCGCGACATTCAACTAATAATCGCGCAAGTTTGAATCGAGCTGCTTTCAGTTACGATGTGTCAATTGACTACAGTAACTACCAATGTGTTGTTATTGGTTCTATGAACTCGGTTTGCTCACACTGTAAGGCATTAAAATACAAAAACGAAGCCAATGGATTGTGTTGTGCAAATGGTAAAGTGAAATTGATACCATTGGATCCACCACCAGAACCATTGTACTCATTGGTTTCAGGAATAGGAACAGATTCTAAACACTTTTTGACACATATCCAACAATATAACAATTGCTTTCAAATGACTTCATTTGGGGCAACAAATGTAGTTCGGGAAAATTTTATGCCAACTTTCAAGGTATGTATATGGTATATTATAGCAGTTACTCATAATTATTTTAGCGAATAAAATTTTCTGTCACAAAAGTTAAGATGTGTCACTAATCTTCAATTTCTTAATCACTTATATATCACTTAGTCATCATATTATATGGTGATTCAGTTTCAGTGACACTTTTATTATATTTTATTATATTTGATAGATATTAGTTAAAACTAAATATATACTTTTTAAGATCAAATATTATTTAAGTTTGATCACTGACAATCCATTAATTTATACCACACCAAAATATTTTTTTTTATTTACAGATACAAGGGCAAATATATCACAAAGCAGGTTCACTGTTACCAGTGTCAGATAGCGACAACAAATTCCTGCAAATTTATTTTATGGGCAATTCACCACAAGAAATTGATCTGCGTTGTGCACATAACAATTTAGTAAAGAGGTCTATTGTAGAACAATTACAAACTTTATTTCATCAACACAATCAATTGATTATATTGTTTAAAACTGCCCTGGATCTGATGCCATCCGATAATCACAAAATTGTAATCAGAGCTGATAAAACACCTGCAGGTCAACATACAAGACGTTTTAATGCACCAACTATTGATGAAGTTGCTATTGTTGTAGTTGGAGAAAACTTGGAATCCCGTGATATTGTTTTACATCGTCGGAATGATCAATTACAACGTATAAAGGAAACACACCGCTCATATGATGCACTGCAATATCCCATTATATTTTGGCAAGGTGAAGATGGCTACGATTTCTCAATAAAAATGATAAATCCCATTACAGGTAACTAAAATATTAGTTTAGCTATGGCGATAATATCTGTCATTATATTATGTATTTTAATTTTATATTTGAATGTTATTAAAACAAAATCTATTTACAGGTTCTGAAACCAACAAAAAAGTCAGTTCAATGAACTATTATTCATACCGCCTAATGATTCGGGAAAATGAAGAAAATCACATATTGAAATGTCGGCGATTATATCACAAATATGTTGTTGACATGTATGTTAAAATTGAAACGGAGAGATTAACATTCATCAGGTTGAATCAAACCAAACTCCGATCTGAAGAGTATATTCACCTTCGAGATGCGATTAATACTGATGGAAATGCACAGAATGTCGGTCGGATGACTATTCTTCCAGCAACATACATCGGAAGCCCTCGGCATATGCACGAATATGCTCAAGATGCCATGTCGTATGTTCGTCATTATGGTACAGCAGATTTGTTCATCACATTTACATGCAATCCGCAATGGATAGAAATCAAGCAGGAGTTATTCCCTGGGCAATCACCCATTGATCGTCATGATATTACAGCCAGAGTCTTTAGACAAAAGTTGAAATCTTTAATGGATTTCATCGTAAAACATAATGTGTTTGGTGAGACACGCTGCTGGATGTATTCTGTGGAGTGGCAGAAACGAGGATTGCCACATGCGCACATTTTGATTTGGTTGGTTGAAAAGATAAGGCCAAATGAAGTTGATGCAGTGATATCAGCTGAAATCCCTAATGTACAAGTAGATCCTGGATTGCATGAGGTAGTTATCAAAAACATGATACATGGTCCCTGTGGAACTCTTAATCAAAATTCACCGTGTATGATGGATGGTAAATGTTCAAAACGATATCCACGGACATTAATATCGGAAACAATTACTGGTAATGACGGTTATCCATTGTATCGTCGCAGATCGACAGCAGACAATGGAAAATCAACAATTGTCAAATTAAATCAACAAGATATTGAAATAGATAATCGTTGGATTGTTCCATATTCACCCATTTTATCAAAGACATTCAAAGCACACATCAACGTTGAATCTTGCCATTCAGTGAAATCTATTAAATACATTTGCAAATATGTAACCAAAGGGAGTGATATGGCTGTGATTGGAATTGGTGCAGAGAATTCCAATGATGAAGTTACCCAATACCAAATGGGCCGCTATGTCAGTAGTAATGAAGCAGTTTGGCGAATATTTTCTTTTCCTATTCATGAGAGACACCCTTCTGTTGTTCACTTAGCTGTGCATTTAGAAAATGGACAAAGAGTGTATTTTACAGCACAGAACGCAGTACAAAGAGCTGCTCAGCCACCATCTACTACATTAACCAGTTTTTTTGAGACATGCCAAAACGATGATTTCGCACAAACATTGCTATATTCTGAAATGCCAAAATATTATACCTGGAATCAATCCTCAAGGAGATTTATACGACGGAAACAAGGAAAACCAGTTCCAGGATATACAGATGTATATTCCACCGATGCGATTGGCCGGATTTATTCAGTACATCCAAGCAATGATGAATGTTTTTATTTACGACTGCTATTAGTCAATGTACGTGGCCCAACATCATTCCAACAGTTACGAACTGTTGATGGTGAATTGTGTGGATCCTACAGAGAAGCCTGTCAACGTTTGCAATTGCTTGAAAATGACGCTCATTGGGATCAAACTCTCAATGATGCTGTAATATCATCACACGCTCATCAAATACGAACATTGTTTTCTATAATCATATCTACATGCTTCCCATCAAACCCAATTGATTTGTGGATCAAGTACAAAGATTATATGTGTGATGATATTTTGTATCAAATACGGAATAGAATGGGAAATCCAAATATACAAATCAGTGAAGAAATTTACAATGAAGCATTGATTTCAATTGAGGACATGTGCTTGATAATGTCAAACAAACTATTAATTCAATTAGGCCTGACCGCGCCCAAACGTCCAATGCATGACGCTTTTAACCAAGAGTTGCATCGAGAAAAACTGTATGATCTCAACGCTTTGAAAGAATTAATTCAAACAAATCTTCCACTGTTAAATGAACAACAGAAGCATGTATTTGAAACTCTTATGAAAGTAACAAATGATGAAACTGGAGGGATTTACTTCTTAGATGCACCTGGTGGTACAGGAAAAACTTTTTTGATTTCATTAATATTAGCAACAATTCGCTCACAAAATAAAATTGCACTTGCACTCGCTTCGTCGGGAATAGCAGCAACTTTGCTTGAAGGTGGTCGAACAGCCCATTCAGCACTAAAATTGCCATTAAATATGCAAAGCAATGAAACTCCAACCTGCAACGTTTCGAAGAACTCTGCAATGGCAAAGGTTTTGCAGCAATGTAAATTGATTGTTTGGGATGAATGCACGATGGCACATAAAAAATCTTTGGAGGCTTTAGACAGAACCTTAAAAGATCTACGGAGCAATAATAACCGATTTGGTGGTGCAATGATTTTATTAGCAGGAGATTTTCGTCAAACATTGCCAGTGATTCCACGATCAACGCAAGCTGATGAACTCAATGCATGTCTAAAGTCCTCCAATTTGTGGAAACATGTCAAAGTACTTCATTTAAGCAAGAATATGCGTGTCGAGTTGCAAAATGAACAATCTGGAAACATATTCTCTAAACAACTCATTGACATTGGTAATGGCAAATTTCCTATAGACATGTTGACTGGCTGCATTAACTTTCCTCAAAGTTTTTGTCAGTTAACTCGATCAAAAGATGAACTTATCCAGAAGGTGTTTCCAGATGTTTCTCAAAATTACAGAAACCATGATTGGTTGAGCGAACGAGCTATACTGGCTGCAAAAAACATAGATGTATATGAATTAAATTTCAAAATTCAAGAACAAATTACAGGCGAATTGAGGATATATAAATCAGTTGATTCGGCTACTAATCAAGATGATGTAGTCAACTATCCACCGGAATTTTTAAACTCGCTGGATTTGCCAGGATTGCCACCTCACAATCTTCAATTAAAGGTTGGATCGGTGGTTATAATGTTGCGAAATATCAACCAACCGCGTCTTTGCAACGGTACACGGTTAGCGATAAAAAAATTACTAAACAATGTGATAGAAGCAACTATACTCAAAGGAAAGTATAAAGGAGAAGATGTTCTCATACCGCGCATCCCAATGATTCCGACTGATGTGCCATTTGAGTTTAAACGACTACAGTTTCCAGTGCGGCTTGCTTTTGCTATGACTATAAACAAGTCCCAGGGGCAATCATTAAGTGTTTGTGGTATTAATCTAGAAAACCCATGTTTCTCACATGGTCAATTGTATGTTGCCTGTTCCCGTGTTGGAAAACCATCAGATTTGTTTATCTATGCGCCAGGTAATCAAACAAAAAACATAGTATACCACAAAGCACTACAATGATAATAATAATAATTATGATATTCATTCAATAAAGCGATTACTTACTTTTAAATCCTTATATATGTTTTATTTAATTATTTTTTATTCACAACGCCCTATCACCAGGGTGACGGTTCTGTTCAGGAGATTTTTTTTAAATACGTAGACAAAAAAACTGCCACATTACAAATCTTTTTGACAGGACGAAGTCTGTCGGGTCAGCTATTAAGAATAGTTTTAGAAGCGAACGCGATGAAAGGAATGTTGTCTCTTATTTGTACATTGGGATGCATTATTGGAGTTTCATTAGCGGTACTTATTGTTTTCACTACATAGTATAAAACAAAGTCACTCTGTCTGTCCCTGTGTCCCTATGTATGCTTAAATCTTTAAAATTACGCAACGGTCTTTGATGCGGGTTTTTTTTTATAGATAGAGTGATTGAAGAGGAAGGTTTATATGTAAAACAACATCCATTAAATAGACATAGGCTATATATTTGATACCCGTGCGAAGCCGGGGCGGGCCGCTAGTAAGTATAATAAAATAGGAGAAATACGTAAACTAAGTAAATAATATATAGTATTGATTAGATAATAATAAAATATATAAAATATAAGATTTCGCAAAAAATTCATATTCTTGCACCAGACCCATCAGTTGACTGTTCACACAATACATCCATGAAACACAAATATATATATATATAATGTTACAGGCCTTAGAAATGAATAAAAACTAATGAAAACTTATATCTAAAATGACAAAACTAAAGTAAAAAATTCAACAAAAGATAATATAACCAGATAAAAAAAAAATAAAAAGGAAAAGCAAAACAAAACTACTAACAGACAGCTTAGTGCTCAGTACACCTACTAACATGTACAAAAGGCTAACATTGAATATAGTACAAAATTGTGATATACGTATCCAAAATCAATTGACACAGTAATTGTGGTACTGAATTATAAGATTTAAATTAAATGCATGTATAAATTAACGTCACCATATCATAAAATCAAAGTTTCAACGTGTGGAACGTCAGCTTTGATATGGCAGTAATTGTTCACAACTAGTGGACCGTCAACTGTGACATCTAAAGATTAATATTTTGTGACAATGACAGATGACAGTTTAGGAGTTATTTAAGAAATGTATCACAACAATGTCTTAGAGATATTTACAAAATGTCTGACAAGTCGAAGGTAGTGTAACAAACTTAAATATAAATCAAGAATTACCGTCAAGAAGTAGTATACAAACAAAATAATAAAAAAAAAGGAGAAGATACAATGTTTGTAAACAGTATTACCTACTTCCTCACAACGGGACGTCTAGTTCTTTTGTAATCTTCGCCGGTCTTGCTTTCGAAGCGAAATTTTGACCTGGCTGCTTGGGGATGAGCAGTAGGCTGGCGCACGTTCGGTCCCGGCCCAGTACCAGAGCTTCCGGGGGTCTCATTAGACCTGACGGGCGAGTCATCACAGGGAAACCGAGACATAACAACATTAAGCTCCTCGTCAGACACAACTTTCTCGCGGCCTCCACTGGGAATCTTAATATTTATTACCCCATCGAGGGTCCACACATTCCTCACCCCATAGAACTTCCGGGCTCTTCCTAGTACTGAGTGCCTGGTCCGAGTCAGGAATTCAGAAAGTGTTACATTGGACCCTTTCAGTTTGCTCTTCGACTTCCAAACCTCAGACTTGGAATGATGATTGTAAAAATGCAACAGAACAGGCCGGACATGATCACTGTCTTGTGGACCGAGTCGGTGACAACGCTTGAAGGAGGCACTTGTGATATGTTGGAGACCGAGCTGATTATGGATGATATTCAGGACCTCAGTTTCAATATTAAGTGTGGGGCTTTCAGCTATGCCCTTGAATAGAAGAATCTTCTGCCGCTGCCTCATATCCATTGCATCAACTGCCCTTGTGCAATCATGTAGCTGTTGGCGTAGTAGTTGGAGCATATTCCCGACAAGCTCCTTGAAGGTTTTAAATTCGTCAGCCAGCTGTATCAACTATTACATATTATTAAAACAAAAAACAATGTATTTCGGTTTGATGGAACGAATACACTTCCTAGCTGAATAGTAGATTAGTGATATTTTCGAGATCGGTTCCTGAAATATTTAGGCTGCAGCAGCTCCTTATGTTTACTACCTGCTCGTTTGATTTTCTCTTCACATAAAAATGTATTATAGGTGGGACTGAACGGCTATTTGAAATCATTCAGGGGAGTGTTACTTCTTATTTAGCAGAAACTTAGTTCATACTGTGTGTCTATTTATTAGCACCTACATACCGGAGCAAAATAACAGCGTCCTGCTACAGAGAAGGCTACACTGCCAGTATCTCCACTGGAGAAGTTTATACAGCAGGTTATATCAACGATAGAATTTAAAAATGTCAGTACCACACCTTAGCGGACGCTCACACAAAGTTCCATTATATGTACAATAAATATAACTTTTCAAGAATACAGATCTTAAGGTTTTAAACATTACTTTGCTTTCCGCAGAGTCTTCAACTGTGCCTAATTTAAGGGTTTAAAACAACTACCTTAAATATTTAATAATAATTTCGCCATTTAGACCAAAGTCCGCAGAGCGCGCACATAACAAAGAGTCAATACGCTAATGATAACAATAACCGAACTGTAATTTGCTGTCTCTTGTCGAGTTTCACCGAGTAATCAAATTAATCGCAACTGAAATGATTTCAGTGTTTCAAATATTTTAATTGACAAACAGAAATTTTGCCCGGAAAATAGTATTTTAATTGTGCTTGCATTTGCTGGACGGTAATTCAATGAATAAATATCACATCTATGAATAAAATATGAACATCTATGAATAAATCTTCAACGAATAAAACGGCATCAAAAAGCATTTTCTATATATAGTCTCCCGTCATATGGCAATTTGGACCAACATCGCTCTACCCTATAAATGGAACCTCACGGTTCACTCACATTTAGTCTAATTTTAAATACTACTTATGAATAATGTAAGCTACAAAATGTACGGTGATAAACATTGTATTTTATTTTTTTATTTTATTTTTTTATTTTTTTTATTTTATTTTTAATAATGAGAATTTTAGTCACTTCGCAGTTGTACGGAGAGCAGTTGTACAGTATATCATATATGAGATAACCTTCATCTTATGACTTAAATTGGCTTATCTCTTCATAGATAAATAAAATAATTACCAAATGAGTGCGAAAGCCCTGGAGTATGTTCGACCACGCTGCGCCCCCAAGAGAACTTTGAAACGTATTCTTGGAACAGCTGGAATCTTATTTACATCATTATGCTATTATTTCATCTTTATGCGTTCAATCAGCGTGTAATCAGCTTAGTCAACGTATTTCTAACCTATTTTAAAAGAGAATATAGTACGCGGTACGCGACGCTGGCTTAAAACTTACAGTGAAATCTTAATCACTAACTTTCCTTCAAAGGAACAATTAAATTTATTGAAATGAATGGACTTACACCGCCGCCATCTTGAGAATATTTTTCAAGTTTTACTAAGTAAAGGGAATTAGTTATAAATATATCAGACATTTATAATTGTAAAACTGACTTCAATTTTATAATTAGATTTTAATCATATTTAATGTAGTGTCTTTATTATTATAACTAGATTAACTATATAGTTATAAGTTTAACATATTTTCGGAACGAAATCGTTAATAACATTGATCGAGAGTAAAAAAATAGATATGTATATGTGGCAGCCTAACCTGGTACAATCAGTATCTCAATTAAAGACCTCAGTGTTATACGAAGCAACGCTACGAGCAGTCTTATTCCTCTAGTCCTGTTCTCAATTAACAGTAATATGTATATACATAGTATTAATAACACCTATTACCAGCTGCACTAATTTAGATTAATAGTCCCATTCCTACAGTTTTATTAGACGTTGGTTGGTTGGTGGAATTTTCCCGTTTTTGCAACATTTATCGTTGCTGCACCACTCCTATCAGTCATAGCGAGATGTTACATAGCCTTTCTCAATAAATGGACTATTCAACAGAAAACAAAAATTTTCAATTCGAACCAGCAGCAGTTCCTGAAATTAGCGCATTCAACCAAACAAACTCTTCAGCTTTATAATAATAGTATAGATGCAGAAGGCATTTCATCGCAATTTCGCCTGATGTCCTTCAGGAGCAGCAGTAACTTGTAACTGCTGTATACTTTGGATGCATCTCTTGTCATATAATAAGAAATATTCAATAAAGTTGTCTCATAAATTTGTAAATATCAGTAGTACCTACTAATTAAACACTCACTAAACTTGATGCTTAATGTTATAAGCCCATAATAGGATAACTATTTTAACTTCACATCATTTGTATTAAATTAAGTCCAATTGTATTTTCTGGTAAGAGGGTTAGAAGTAATGACTGGGGAGGGTTGTTTAACTCATTAACGCTAAAGAGGCAAATTGGTGAAGACAAACAGGACTAATTTCTAGAATCTTACATCTAATTTATATCATAAATATATTGATACCCGTGAACAACGTGATGTCTAGGACATTTCTAAGCCATTTTGTAACAAAAATACACTATATTTTATGTTTTTCAGATGAAATCTGGACTTACGGATTTTTATCATTCATCGTTATGTTACTTATATGTAATAAACATTGATAACAATTTCACAAAACTAAGTTAAAAGAATAAATATTAGGCACTTTTCACCAATATGATTTTCGTTTCTTAAAAACTTTTGCGTCAGTTAAGAATAGAAATGGTGCATTACTCGTATATTTTTCAAATCATAGAACTTAATGCATGAAGTTTGAAATACTTTAAATTCAATATTATGCTGGAGTAGGAACTCAACTTTCAAAAATGTTCAAAGTACTATTTCATGAAAATTGTCTAAGAATTGTTAACAGTGGCCAACTTAATTTCGTTTAACGCAGATACAGAAGAACTAAAGTAGGTAGTTACAATAAGGCAATTTGAATAGAAATGGTCTCGCGGTCCACCTCGTAGGGGAGAAAGGGGAGAGCGAGCGAACGTGTTCCACGGAAGGGGAAGGACAGCCAGCTACTTGTACAGTTTCCGTTAGTCACATTTTCGCAACAAGGTATTCACATTTCGGGGAATGGAAAGTTGGCGCTATCGTGTTTAAAATAGAATGTCAGGCGCATCTAACTTTGTGATGCAAAATGGACACGTCACCAAGACTTAGACGTAGACATGTTTAGAAGCAGTCACGGTGCATGCAATACATTTCACCAAGTTTAGAACAGTGTCACTTCAATCTCTCCGGCATACGTAATGTCATTTTAACTTTTCATATTGAATATTCTAAAATTACGAGTGCAATGTTACTCTAAAAGATATTATCTTTATGTTCAATAAAAAAGTGTACCTACAAATACGCGTGTTAACACTTTAATATTAGTTATTTGGGTAGTTTAGATATCAATCGGTGAAAACCGATTTTATTAATAGAAACTGTACCATTTTCTTCAGGCATAGGTACGATTCAGAAATATTCTATACAGATTAAACAAAATTAAATTGCTACTACATACATACGTATATTCACGATGAATGGACTTAAATCTGTAGGTACTATAAATACGTAACTATGCTGTCACGAAGTTGAAATTTTTCATTGAGTCTGTCTCCACACGTCCCGAACTCGCTCGGCGGGTGTGTATAAGTAAGGGTAAGTGTACAAATTGATTTATTGAAGTTAAGCGGGTTTGCGAGTTGCGCCTGAGTATTCAGAGGCCTTTGCGTTACACAGATAAAGTGAAAATAAAAAAAGAAACTTCACAAACAGAAATCCCCTTGTCGCGAGATTTACGAGCCGACGCACCTCCGGCGCAAATAAGTTATATGTAAATTTTACGTTCTGTTGACACGTACTGCTTAAATATATTTACCTTGTAAACAACAATACAAAGTAACGAAGTTCCTGTTGAATTTACAGACACACAGACATTTATAGACATTATAAACAAAATCGTGTCACGATTGGTTCACGAAGAAATGGGTTAATGATCACAAAGTTAAAACGAGCTACATTAGCGATCAATTTTCGACTAATACAATTGTACGGAAGTTTTAGTAAACTAACAATTTAGTTTATGAAACCTGGCTCAATAGAACAGTATAAAGGTGAGCCATAGGTAATAATTATGAAAAGTCACGCGAACCATGTTTCAGATATCGAATTTATAGACATACGGGTATGTTACCGTTTTAAATGTAGTTTATTTATGGTTCATAAATCCTTTTTACAATAAATCTTAGAGTGTGCTACAGTACAGGTTTAAATATAAATAAGTAAACAGTCTACCGGGATGTTTGGAAACGGTCTAAGGAACCTGAGTCAGGTTTAACAAATGTATGTATATCATTTGCTTAAAGAAGATACGATAAAGTGCTTAGCGAGTCGTCTAGAGCAATGAAACGCTATAATTAAGCGCTGTACATGGCATAAACTGTCCACTGAGTCACCCACTCTACTGATAGCGCGCAGGGCAGCTTAACTTGACAGGTAGCTCGTGCTATGATAGTAATTCCTTTTTAATTTCACTAAATTTTTGTTTTGGTGCCTCTACATTATAGTTTGATAATTCAACTACGTGAAAAACTTCCTATTTTATTTTCTATTACTCATGTAAAGCATAAATTTCAAGATTAAATGTATCGCTTCCATCAAAGATACGGATTCTGTTAATGAGATATTACTTTTATTAAGTTGGTAATTAGAAAACGCTGACTTCCATCTCACATCGCTCAATCTCATATCTAGTCTTAAATTACGTCAATTTCAATATTTATCCTGTATAGTATGAAACTACAGCGTGAAAGCAACTGAAATACAAAATTCTAATAGTATCGATAGTCTGATCAAACATTTTAACCGCACAAGCCAGTAAGTCGGTTCGCGAAGTTAGTTTATATGGCTCTCCTAACATACGTACGTACATACTCACGTTGCAATGTAGTGTAACTCCAAAAATTAATATTTGTTTTAAACATTTCTATAAAATCTATCCTTACAAAAATTTTTATGTATAAAGGCCTAAGTTTCTATTACAAAATCTCGGTTTTTTACTGAGATTTAAAATTAGAGCAATTTCTGTCTACATTTTTATCGGATACCTAATCCTAAAATCCTAATCCTAATCCTACAATTTTATAGGATACCAAATCCTTCTGGGACACATTACTGAGTACATGCCGAATATGTATCTTAAATTCTACGTAATATGTATATTAAAATCAATAATTTGCAACTATTATAATGGCAAAGAATCTTGCCAATGTGATAAAAATTGGACTAATAAAAAAAAAGACCTATAAAAATTCATATAAGATTTCTTACAAATTTTTGGTAATGTTTTAATTAAGCGAAAAATTTGAATTAAACTGTTGAATTTTTGTAACATATCTACTTGTCATCTCAGACCTCTTTTTTGGTGATGGCAGCAAGACCTTTAAAAAGTACTGCGTTGCCTTTGGAAAAATACCTGATTATGTGGATCTTTTACCTACTAAAACCGAGGGGTCTGGCCTTCCTCTGTGTTCTTTGAGAACTCTAGGATACCTTTATACGGAACGTAATCGTGCGTGTCCTAATCGGGTCCTTTCGGATCATCCTCCCTACATCTTGCATCTTTTAGTCGTCTTGTACGCTAAGCAGTAGATACCACAGTTGGAATCTGGTAACGAGCTACAGGTGACATGAGCTTTAACTTTAGAACTATTTTCTTGACATTTTCGGAAGACCCTGACCGATAAAATCAGAAGCAAGAAGAAGTAAGTTCGCCTTGTAATAATTTTTGTGACATAGAACATTACTATTAAATATTGCATGGATGCATCTGTTTACAACATTTATTGGGATATACAGCAACGGAAACAACAGTGAAAGACCTCGAATAAAGTTTAAGTGGAAATTAATGAAGATTACACAATTCACGGTCATTGAGCTCCGCAGTTAGGTGAACCTTTGACTTCAAGTTGCTTGTTAGGCTAAATTGAGAGAATTAATAGCACTCATTTGTTTGGTTTAAATGTTAAAATTTCTCCCTTTGTAATTTTCCTTCACAATCAAAACGTTTTAGAAATTAATTGATGTTGTTTGTTACCATTATGAGAGTAGGCTATGGCGGTATACTCACTTGCGTCCCTTGTGGTCTGTGTACACGATGTGGTTTCGTGCAGCGGGGATTTGTCGGTTTCTTCCAAGGGAATGCGAATCCATTTTTACTTCTCCTTTATAATGAATTGATTCTAGAGTTCTGAGTCCATGGAGGAATAGATATGGCCGTAGCACTACCGAAGTCGGTTCGCCTTCTGAGCCACGAACACTCGCAAACTGTCTGTACGGTTAGTGACCGCTTCTGTAGAATTATGCAGCCGCCGCCGCCTGGCCACGTTTAACAACTTCAGATGGCCGGCTTGTTAGAGCTCACTGTTCCCCCGACATTGTATACACAGTTTCGACTTCTTAGCTGCGAAAGTTTAACCCTCTGTTGATTTTGTTCATTACAATCGTTCTATTCGTTAGCCGCGGTATTATTTTTAAGCTGTTTGCATCGTTTCAGAACAGCTTTAGAAATGCATTTAAAAATGAACGTTTCATACTCGTATATTACAACGATTACTTTTATATACATATTTGTGTAATACCGTGTCAAGGTGTTATAGTGAGATTTAAAAAGTATTCCTTGAAAATACAATATTTATTTTCTTGTAAACATTATTAAAAGAATTGTATAACCAGCATAGCAATAAGTAATAACCTAATGCGTAAGGGTGGAACGTGGTTTTATCTGCAAACAGTTAACCTTAAAGCTTTACTGAGTGTAAACACTGCAACAAGAATGTGATGTACCCTACTATTGTAAAGGTCATTGAAGACGGACATATATGTAAAAAAATGTCATACTTATGTAGAATACATAAAAATATATTATTTACCGTCTCAGAGTAGGCGGAGCTAAGAATTGAGGCGGGCTTATTTGGTATCGACAAGGAGGTGGAGTAGAGGTCGTTGTTTATCAATAGCTACCCTATACATAAGAAATGCGTATCTCCGTTCGCAAGACAAATTTTAATCTTCTTGTACAAATAAAAATTATTGTCAAATAAATCACAGAAAGCGGAACGGCGCGTGAGATTCAAATTGTTTAAATTGTCTAATAAATACGATACTTATTGCACGAACATTGTGAACATTTAAATATTTTGCAAACGTTAAAATGCTTTCTCATTTCATAAATTATATTTCGCAAGACAGTGTACAAATGGGCTTTAATTAACTAGGGAATGTCGGCGTAACGGCAAATATGCCTGGATCGCGCCGCGCTGCCCCCCTAGCCGCGCCGGCAACGCTAACTACGATTTACATTCACTCTCGTTTATTTATTGTACGATACAGTATCACAATTGCCTTTAATTTAAAGACGCTATAAATTTTATTACCTTAACAAATTTCTTTTAACGCACTCGTTAGAACGTGCTTAATTAGTTTTTATTTCTGTAATAAAAAGTTATTTATTATTATCCTATTAATAACTGTAACAATTAAACGAAGTAGGTAATCAAAATAGTATTACAAATTGTTTTAATTTAAGTTATACTCACTAATAAAAGGGTTTTTGGTTGTAATTCGGTGCTAAACAAATGTGATGTTTTCAAAACAAAACTAAGCCACAGAACCAAAAAAAGGAAAACAGCAACCTAAAATACGATACTTTATTTAAATAGTATAACTTTACATAGTAAAGAAATAAATTCGTAGCCCATCTAGGCTCTGCTATCGCGCACGAAATAAGTTGTACACGCGGCACAAACACGAACAAGAACTTATGTTCACTCGCTTTCAAGGCTCGGGGCCGACTGAGAGCACCGTACTTTTTACTCTACAATTATCCTGTCCAATCCAATAGGCCATTCAAATATGCACCTTATAATATGCGGAATTGAATATAAATTTCTTTAAAAATGACGAAAAGCGCTACGGATGATAATGTAGAGAGTATAAGGCGAACACGTTAAGAAAATCTAATTCTTCCTACGCGAACATAATGACGGCTTTAGGACTGAAGGATGATGTTAAGTTTCCAACTTTTCTTTGATGAAAAGTAGCTACAGTGGAAAACTCTGTGTAAAGGGGTGCAAGGTTCAAATTTCAACTGTTGTTTGTTCTAGGAAGGCGGTCGTACGGCTCAAGGGGTGGTGCGTAAATCGCGCGCATGCGTCTATCTTTTGAAAATTTTCTCAAAGTGTGAACTTGTGTACGGTGAAACGAATATTCGATGGATTTGCAGTTTGTAAAGAATATTTGTGAAATACTAAAACGAGTATGAAATCATAACAAATAGTGACAACATCATTATAACGTGTACATACACATTTAGTCGCTTTCACCGTTGTTTATGAAAATTTGAAAATTTATTTAAAAACTTGAAACTTCTCGAATTTCCGCTGCTACCTAAATAACTTGTGACGTTATAACAAATTAAAGGAAATAACAAATACCTTACAGAAATCTCTTCTGGATATTTCCATTTAAATATATGTATTCTTGAAGTTTTGTTAGAATCAAACTTGGGAAATCACTTAAACAAGCAATTACATTATAATAAGAAGGTTAAAATAAAAAATATAAGATGCCCTTAGCATATCAAAATTATAGAGTTCAATAAATAAGATAATCGGGTAATAAATAAAAATAAGAATGATTAAAGTATAATAAGAAAACACATGATATTAAAGCTCGTTGTTATAGAAGACGTTTTAATTTCTAAGTAAATTTTTATTAACAAAATGAATAGAATATTTCCGAATATTTGTTCAAGTTTAAGAGCGCGTGTATCCACGACGCAGTTTCTCGGCGATGTAACTTTCAATATGAGCTTTGTTACCGCTTTGTGCCGCCATTTCTTGTGTCACTGCATTGAATATATCGGCTGGTTTCCTTTGTGCACGGAATATTGCTCGTCTTTTGTCGAAATGAACGTTACCTCGCCGCGAGTTGTTTCAGTGAGGAATTTCGCGATTGCAAAGTAATATTTCCGTTTAAGAATTTCGATGGGTTCCTTTCAATTCAAAGACGACTTTAACTTAAATCATAATGTGTTTAGATATCTCATACTAAGTTTTGTTTTTAATATTACCACATTAAAGCCATTAATAATAATAATAAATCAAACATATCTAAAATTTACTTTGGTATTGAAGAGGTGACAGAAAAGAAAGTATGTATATATGTACATATATTAACTGATATTACGGCACTTATACAAAGTTATGTTAACTGGACTAATTAATCCTTTGTAATATGTATATTTACCCCCAATTGATACTGACTGAATTAACTGAGGTTAAAAATACTATCACATCTTGGTGGTTACTTGCAGAAATCAATAGACAGGTGATAAACTACATACGAATAGGTATATAGGTATGGTTCAAAATATAAACTTATATTCATCAATATACAAAATTATTAAATGTAATATAACAATATATGTATTACTTATAAATTTATGAATTTGTTTTGTTGGAAACGAACCCACAATTCCCGGGTTAGCAGTTACATTCAGTGAATACAGGGACAACAAATAACTAACAAAACATTGCATTACTGAATAAAAATAAACAGTGTAGGTTACTCTGAATAAAGTATTTGATAAAAATAGATATAGTTAAATTGCCTTTATCTTAAGTATTTTGCTATTTCACACTGTGTTACAAAATGTTTACATTAATTAAGATAATCGTGTGACAAAGCTTTTGTTGTGGTAATTGCATTGGGTTTGCCGTTTCATGTCTAATAGTCTTTTGTCCACCAATTAGGAGTGGATTAGCGACGGTGAGGCTGGACGCTGCCCTCTAATATACTCTTGAGATTGCTTGTTATTACCAATCGAATAAAGCTTTTCTTTTATTGCAGTATTAGTGCTCGTTGGTATCACCACAATTACACCGAACATCATAATGTTTATATGTAATTGTACATTAAATTACGATATTACTTGATTTGTGTATTATAACGGGTCTCTAAATGTAAGGTTATGTTTTTTCACTGTTTCAAACATTAATGACTTCATATTAGTTTCATTTTACAATATTAACATGTCGAAGCATTACTGACATTAACATTGACATTTCGGACAATAAAGTTCCATCAGCATAATTCGCACCCAAGGAAGATAATTATGAATTCCCAGTACAAACCCACGGGGTAACAACTTGATAAACGCAGGTCGTATGCGGCGCGCGTTACTTCGTTACACTACAATGAGGACGTTTGGGACACATTCGACTAAGATCGGTTAACATAATACTAAATATATACTAAAAAGAATTAAATTTTACAATTCTCCCAATTAGGTGACTCATATTTTCATTTTGTATACATATAAGTATATAGCATGTTTACAAATTGTGTTCCTTTTCAATGTGATTTTAAGTAATTTTCCTGTACAATTTCGATATTTTTTTATTTGTACATATTTTAGTGCCTGTGTATCAATATTCATACTACTAAACGACATTTACATTTTGGATTTCATTAACTGTAGTTAATTTATAATTCATCCATACTTTAATGCAAGATTTTACGGCTTTCAGTCATTGATATTCGTCTATTATGAATAAAGATTTTAAATAAACATTCAGAAAAATAAGTTGGCAGTGCATAAAATTGTACAGTTTATTCAAAGTAACATTCCCGCGCGTCAATCTACCCCGCCGTGTGTGCGGTGCGGCGCCGCGCTCAACCAACTACTAATTAACGTCGGATTACCGAACAGACCGTCTACGGCTATTTACTGTTTACAACTGAATCGAAGACAGCGCAAATAATCTGTCCACCATCGCCATTCAGCGCCGATAGGATAGTTTCAAACAAGGTTTACGAGACAGGGTTTCACTGATAACTTTTTATAAAGGAGTAGTGACGTGAACATAATCAGTTGCGTTACTTGAAATCCTTTCCAAAGGGTGGAATATTATGTACATTTGTGCTACAATATATATGCTAAAATGTCAATAATAAATGCAAACAAACAATATTTTAATAAGTCAAAAAAAAAAATATGTAGAAAATTTCAATTATCATACGTTAGAATAAATGGGAAATTGTATTAGAACACGACAAACAAACATTGACACTATCAGAGCGTAAATAGTAAATCAAATTTAATATTCCGCCTGCTGGAGCCAGCTGGCCGCGAGTAACAGAAAGAGCGAGTCCTCAGGGCCTCGCTTCTGCTTTTCAATTTCCCTTTCGAAATCATTCGCTCTAATCGAATACGACCGCCGGCAGGGCCCGTGCGATCATTCATTCATGAGACTAATGTCGTAGCACGGCAAACTTACGGTTACTATGCAGTGTACATAATAGTAGACTATCGCTAAAAATTTAAAATACAACTATAACAGTAAAACACAATACTTTGAATTTGATTACATTAACAACAAATAAAATAATAACAACTAATGACACTTATTTGTGAATTGTGTATGTCAAACTTTTAGATACCGAAAAGGATTTCAAATTTTAAAAGGGTCATTAAAAACACTGATTGTTTTCACAAATTAAATTTAAATATTGAAACCTGTTCATAAATTTTTCCGATACATTACACGTTAATGAATAAAATTATGACATTTGTATCGTTTGTTTATCTCCAACAACAGTGCAGGTACCGTAAATAGTAGATCTGCTTTAGTATTCCGCACACTATAGCAACTGGCCGCAAATAAGTGAAAGAGCAAGTCCTCAGGGCATTGCTTTAGCTTTTCAATTTCCCTTGCGGAATTATTCGTGCTAATCGAATACGACCACCGACCGGGCGATCACGATCATTCATTCATGAGCCTAAGTCGCAACACTCACGACTTTTCTTACCATCTGTTGTAATTATTCACAACCGCTCTTCCAACTTTTAGCAATCCCTGTATCTCATAGCTAGAATGTAAAATTATGTTAAGTACACTTACAATTCTCATTTATAAGACAATCAAGTACAGTATTTCTGGACCTTCTATGCTGTATTAATTTCGCCATTGTTCACTGTATTTGTTCTAGTATACATTAAAAGCAGTAAATAGTAAATATGTAAATAGCAACATATTCAACTGTTACATATTCTTACCTTAAGGTTAAGTTGATTAAATTTCGTAACGTAGTTTCAAAGGCTTAATAAAACATTTTTTTTTCACATTTTTCAGTTCATTACCGAACGGAAAACGCAGATATATAAAGAGTATTGTTTAAGAGCAAAATGCAGGCCGAACCGACACAGCGCGGAGGCGTGAGTATTGTCGCGGCATTAATGAGCTCGGCGGGGATTCCCGCGGAAAAGGAAAATTAAACTCCTGGGTTTCAGATAACGCGCCGTTATCATTAGTATGAAGTTCCAATTGTGTATTGTTACTAGTACTTTTGTGTGTTCGTATTGAAGTATGCATCAGGATAACAAACACTTAAAAATATATTTAAAACGTAGTGATAATACTCGTAATTCAAATTAAATCTTACTCTTAATGTACTGACGTGGCAAAGAAACGGCACATAAGTATTAGTTTCATTAATTTTCACTTTATAAACAAATGTTACTTCAGAATAATACAGAAAGAACTTAAAAAGAGCAAAACATTTAGCGCAGCGCAAAGGCGCGATTGTTGTGACAGTAAAAGAATAACCGCTTCCTTGGAATGCTTTTAATACATGGATTTTTTTGTCTCATTATCACCTATTTCATGTTTGTTCAACATTATTAACATAACTGTTCACTAACACTATAGATCGATGGCATCGCAGTTAAAATGGCGATAGATTACCTGATGGTAAGTATGAATGTGGTGCAATATTGAACCTTGAACGGCGTCACAATTAACGATGCCGAGCAGCGGGCGGCCGCGGAAGAGGAAAATTAAACGGCCAGAAGCTTTCACACTTCTTCTCTTTTATTAACACGTATCCGTAACAAAAACACCAAGAACTGCTTGTTATAAGTTTCAGCGTTCAAATATTAATATTCTAAGCCAATTCATAGATGACGTCTTATCTTAGTGTATGACAATTACCTTATTGAATGATAATAAAATACAATTATGGAATAAAAATAATTCATATTACAAATATAATGTTCACCTTTATACATAGATGCGGAACTATTGTTGCATTGATGAGTCGTGCGCTGGTTTTCCACTGAAGGGGAAAATTAAGCAGCTAAGTACATTTTAATGTACTTGAAGTAAATGAGCAAATATAGATTTACAAAGATATACATAACTATATAAAGTAAACTTAGAAAAAATATGTAACAATAATAGAATAGGCAGCGGAGGTTTGTTTTTCATTTAATCCTCCGACCTGCAAACTGATAGCAGAAATATAAAGTCCGTGGGGCATTGCTAAGATTTCAATTTCCTTTCCGGAATTACTTGTGCTCTAATCGAACACGCGTCAGGGGACACGCGGGGGGAGCGTCACAACCGCAAATTACTCCGCCACTCTGCGTGAGAATGTTTAAAATGTAACATTTGAATACG
This sequence comes from Aspitha aspitha aspitha, assembly GCA_018246895.1. Taxonomy (NCBI): domain Eukaryota; kingdom Metazoa; phylum Arthropoda; class Insecta; order Lepidoptera; family Hesperiidae; genus Aspitha; species Aspitha aspitha. The sequence goes on along the minus strand of DWGJ01000018.1, from coordinate 43,028 downwards.
CCCCTGTTACGTGATAGATGAATGTTCAATGCGTGTTCATTATTTACGAATAAACGTCTAAGCAACGTGGATAAATGCTTGAGAAGATACCATATGTTGTCGTTTATAAACGGTACCTACCTACCAGTTTCGGTATGATGGGATCTACTCATTAAAACCAGTGCTTTATACTTTTTCATTATTGGACATGGTTGTGATTTTTTCAAAATGTGATAATTCATGGGCATCGCCTACCACGTTGACTAAGTACGGACCGGTAGGCTTTAAAAAGTCCTTCAACATTCATTTTCATTGTAATGTTTGCAATTTTCCAGTTTATTTTGAAAAAAAATGCCGGTTTCGATAAAATTGGAAAGAATTAATTACAAAGTATTTTATTACATAATAGAGTCGAAATAAGTTTTTATGCATGAAAAAGTCAGTAAGTTATAGAGAGGGACGAGTATAGGCGTGCGACAGGCGGCTGCTGATTGTAAAGCTCTCACAGACGGAGCCTATTCGATTTCACGGCTCGCCGCGTCCGATATTTATTGTCATCGGTGCAGTTGTACGACACGGCGCCTACTGAACCACGCTGAAAAATCTCCATTCCCGAAAACGGACGAAAACATTCCAATAGTGCCTCAACCGAACCGTCGACTTTCAACAAAAAATGCCTCACCCGCGTAAAATCCACACAAGCGTGTAGTCGACATAGCGCTAACAATCGTTTCATGAATATGTTTGTAAGCACACGACATCTTGTCTCGTTAGTAAAAAGTGATGCCGCCATACGATTTATCACCTGCACGCGACACGAACGGTCCCGCGAAGCAAAGTTTCCTATATAAAAGCGGTATTCAGTAACCGGTAATGGAAACAAACGTACGAAATCTACGAAATCAAATTGCCAAAATTCAAGAAACATGAATATATTTCATAAAAAATATTATATTTACTTCAGAAATGCTCATAGCTTAGTGTTTTATATTTAGGCCTCGCACTGCAAGGCTGTGCGGTTCGGCTTCTAGCACACATGGTTTTGCAAGAATTGCGCCCGAATTAACACTAAGTGTACGAGTATGTACAATGGTCAAAAAACCCTGCATACTTTAAAGCTCTCTATAATGATCTCTAAGCTATGTTAAATAAATCTACACCTGGATAGTATCATAGATTATGGCCTGTATCAAACATACCACAACAGAAGAGTATAAAAACTATTTCATGTCTTCACACTTTAAACAATTCCCACATTCACATTACAACGAAGAGAAAGGTCATGAATATATGATAGAAAATGCATTGGCCTATTAATAGTCGTTCTGAGTTAGAAACGTAAATTTAGTTATGTTATATCCGCAGTGGTTGTAACTGGTATCGTGCCAACTGGCTATGATTGCTTTAATTTGAATTTTTTTACCACGTATTTTTAAATACTTCTATATAAAGATATCCTATAAAATAAAATCTATTCTTTTTTTAAATGCCAAATATGTATATTAAGTTTTATTATGAATTCAAAAGTATGAGAAAGCATACTAGTGTAAATGAAAAACGGTAAAACTACGACTATTTTAAGAAATAAATTTAAACGACTAACGATTTGTCGATTGTTTACCTTTAAAAATATGCAACTTGTTTTGATACGTGACGGTGAGAGTTGAAGGTCAAAAATGATAAATCAAACCTAAATGCAAATGGACAGTTCCTATTGTTCTGTGTCGAGTGTACAGAGCGTGTGTGCTCAGCGCACGGGCGGCAGTTGCGATGCGTGGCGTGGAATACAAGCTGCGCTGCGCTGTGTGTTTGCGTGATTACATACGCGTTTACTCTACTTAGACATTCTCTTTATCACGCGTGCACCACTAAACTAGATACCCCAAACTTAATTAGGCTATGCTTAACCAAAATAAGTTCTAAGTTGACGATAATAAGTCTTGTACATTGCAATTGTGCAAACAAAATAACCGAAGCTTCAGGGTATTGTGCCCGAATAACAAATGGACTCACTTTCTAGAAAAAAATTTAAATGTGACTCCCTGTTGATTTGCATTGGCTTATGTTCGAATTGACTAAATCGATTTTGATGGGCCTTTAAAGTGCAGTTAGAGAACTTTTTTCAACAGTTAGGTATTGAGATTTGTATGAAAATGGAAGACGACCAATCACATATTTGAACAAATTTACTTACATGTGCTATTACAATATAAATTGGTTACTAACTTGATAAAAGCAATGAATGTGATTTTAATCTAATTTTGTTAACATACGATAAAATCCACTAATTTTCATTCAATCTTTTAACAGAACAATTTTGTGAAAACACTTTACAAAACGGCAGTATTTAATACATGTAACTAGTACTTAAAATCTATCAAATGATTGAATGTTGCGTATAAGACTAATAAAATATCGCCTATAAAGTTTAATGGTCTATAATTACGAGAGCTATTTTATGCTACCCTTTCAGAAAGGTAATAGCAGAACCTGATTTACTTACATCGTGATTAAATTATCATTCCAACGTGAAAATGATCGACACAAATATAAGATGAATGTTTGAGTGGGAAAAGAATGTATTCATTAATAAACGATAGACTGAAAACCAGCTGCAGAAAAGATACCAAAATGTGTTTTTTCTATCGTACAAATACCTACGTAATTAGAGTGAGCTAATTTATGAATGAATAAAAACTGAATAAGCAATAACAACCAAACGTATCGATCGTGAAATTATTTTGCAATAAAACAATATCATTATTGGCTCTTTATACATTATTATTACATTTTTATAATGTATCATTACACCAAAATTGAAATAACTATATACCTACTATACATAAATGTAAATTATATCATTGTTGAGCCAAATGATTCCAAACTTCCCGTATCGCTAAATTAGCTCGATTTTTTTCAATGAGAAAACAGTATTGTTTAACGTACCAGCTAACAAATTATTTTAATATTTAAGCGATGGCAAATGATGTTGTTGGCTGTTCTCAGCAAGATTACGAACTAATAACATTACAAAACAAGCTCTCTGCGGGTAAATTATGCATGCATTCTCGGATCATTACCACGGCTCCGGCTGCCTGTTGGCCTCCGTTCAAAATCTTATGAGCGCCCAGCGAAACACTCAAAGATACACTCTGCACTTAGTTATTCCCGACAAACTGAACAATGCATTTACAGACAATTCTAACATGGAAGACTAAACAAGTTTATTGGGTTAGAAAATAATCGGAACAAGCAATAACTTGTTCGTTACTTTTAAGACAAACATAACTACCTACACACAAGCATTATTATGTATATTTATATACAGCGGAATGGTATCCTTTTCCTACTAATTAATCTTTACTTTTTCTCAAAATTTTCTGTATAACATACAGTAATAAATTCTGTAATACAGTATGAGTAATAATCGCTTTTATTAACCATTGTAATAAAACTTACAGGTTAACGGGTTACACGTTTTGACACGTATAATAATAATAAATGGAGCAAAAAACAAGGACTAGTAAAAACGAGACAATAATACAACAAAACTAATAGAACAAGGCAAGAGAACGGCAACGTAGAAGGCTGTGAGCCCACGGGAGCGCCGGATTAGCCGGATCTTTTTCAAATTGAGGGCAAACATCCGAGCCGATCCCAGGAGCCAGGACTGAGGTGAACGGATATTCGTTACTGCGAAATCGTATTCGCTTACTATGAACCTCCATATACAGTCGGAAGCTCGGCACTCAATAATAATCTTCACGCCATCCTAGACTTGTTTTACTATCTGAATACAAAAATGTATATAATCTGCATACATAGTTATAACTCATTGTATAACATGTACATGTATGGATACATTGTTATTTCATTATAATTAATCTCTACTATAGATACCTGATGCGTATAATTATAATCATGTTACATGTAGTCATCAAAATAAATACAAATTTGCATTCAGATCGCTTATCATCATACTAAGGACTGCTAAGATAAAAGCCAGGGAAATCCTTGTGAGCGCTGAAATTCTTCGAGCGCGGTGGCGAACCGTCTTTGCCCGACGGGCGGTAATAAAAACGGCTTAAATAGGATTTTAACCGCGAGTTCCTCGCCTTAATTAAATTGGATTTGTGAGTGAAAGAAATATACGTGAAAAATTCGTGTCGATTATATCAGGGGAACGAGTTTTTGGAATCCCTTTAACTAAGCGGATTAACTACGTCCCTCTGAGATTATTAGATATTTTAGAACAGCAGTCATGTTTGGAGGCAGCGTTGCGTAAGGAGGAAAGGCTTGCGACAGGAAGTGACAGCCGGCGCTAACGAAACGCGAGGCAGCTACGAGTACGCGCGCTACGAACGCTACGACGCGATGACAACGCAATTCTATAAATAGCATTTTTAATGACTGAAAAATTTTATAGAGAAAAGAACAAGCGATGTAACCTGGGAGGAACAAAATAATCCCTCTCTTTTATTTGCGATTTCATGAAATCATTTCACTGTCTTTGTATTAATAAAATCTGAAATTACTACGGTAACAGCTGTAGTAACAGAATTTTAATTATCACTTACAATGCCATTCAGCCGCGGAAAATTACCTCATAAAACATTTGAAACAGAGTATTAAAGATTTAAGGCGTAATTATTAAATTACAACATCCGTTCCGACCGATCGGAGGGGATGATAACTGTAAATCAAATGAATTACGCACTGACGAAACTGCATAGCAAAATGATGTTTACTATTTTCGGCGGAGTCTATCAAAAGTGATATAATCGTCGTGGTCCTTTTTGGGATATAATTAAATCAAAGGTCGTTCGATATTGAATAATATTATCCCTCAATTAACATTCGGGGTCGACTTTTAAGGCGGTTTCAAATGCGACCCGGTGTAAGCAATAAAACCGCTCGTCCCTTATCCGTCATTCAGCCCTTAGAGATTTCTTCTAGGGGAATAATTTACGTTGATCGTCCAGAAGGGGAGCGTAACTGCCTCACTGAAACTTTAAGCTTTCACTCAAGACTGTAGCGATTCGCGGTGTCTCAACTTTAAGTAATAAATTTCAATAGGACGATGAGAAGATTTCAATCTTAACTAATTTTATTCCACCTGCCTAAAGTAACTTAAAGATATTTTATTATATTGGCCGTAGCCATTTCACTGAAACGGTAACATTGTTCATTGAACATGTTAACAAAGTTATTATGAAGTAATGTGGCAACACAAGTTTTAAAATTATAGCTCATGACATATTCCATCTCGTAGTTACTACAGCTGTGCAAAATAATAAATTAAATTACTCTAAGTCTTTCATGTATTTGTAAATTGACAACGCTGTGTGTGCAAATTTGTTTTACATTTCTCTAAGTATCGATCAATACCCCCCGTATCCGGTTGTATGTATAAAATTTATATACGCCATGTGTTCGCAGTCTTTTTAAATTTTACGGCAGCGGCCGGCGCGGCGGCGCGATGGCGTTACGTGTCGATGAATGTGAATAAAGCCTTTGACGGCTTTTGCCGCATGTATTTCAAGCGAGACACTTCAATTTAAGTATACATGCAATCGCTGCCAAGAACTACATATGTGATATTAAAGTACAATATTATAGTTAATTATGGATTTGTCCATTAAAAAGATAATTTAAATTTGTTAAACATTCTATGGCCATTTTTATTCTATATGAAAATGAAAACTTATATCAAACTTCATTATCGCTGGTGATGGCAACCTTTGGACGGACACTTTCATCGAGTCTTGCTGTTATAATACAAGAGCTACACCAGAAGCTGCTATTTCAGTAAGATCCTGTAGCACTCGTAAAAACGAACAAAACGGACCTACACGAAGGCTAATACAACTCTAAGAACTTTAGTAAAAATAACCTGAAAATCAGTGTGAGTAAACGAATACAAGGTCTACTGGAACATTCAGTCCCATTTAATTGTGGTCGGTAATGAACATGTCATTCACACACGCAAGTTCCGACAAGTGGTATAATATTAAAATGAGTCTGGGAAAAAGATTAAACATTACTGCTAGCATAAGCATCGCCCGGGCAAAGTTAGGATAATTACTGGAGTAATAGGTGACCTTGAAATTGAAAGTGCCTTACAAAAGCAATAGTAGATTCATTCTGATTTCTGGAAACAATAAAGTTGTTTGTCTTCATTCGCCTTAATAAAATGTTTCCCATCACTGTACGAGTATATCTATAGGACACGCGTGTCTCGCGACACACTCGGATCGAGTATATAATGAGTACATTCGTGGACTTAGATAAGCTACTTGAAAGTAGGCTGGGATAGCGGGATCACTTAATATACAAAACTGAGATATATGTATTTGCAAAAACCATACTTTTCAGATGCAAGTATAAGAGATCATTGGCAGCCGATATAATGAAACGTGAAATAAAATCAGTAAAATGGATAAGAAATGCACAAAAGTTGCTTACAATTTGAGAAGATTATAGAGGGAAGATCGACCCTTACTATAAATCGAAAATTTACTAGAGAGAAGAAATAATCGAAATGTCACTTAACCGATGAAGCACAATATATTAATAGTCCTCATTAAACACCGAAACGGAAAACAAGGTAAAACTGTTTTATCCATGGAACGGAAGTTAAGGTTAGTAAGTTAGCTAACATTAACAAGGGTCAGTATTTAACATTCGGACAGCCGTGGTCGCCCAGGGCGGCGGCTCGTTAGGAAAATGGACAGCGACTCCCAGCGGTGCGTTGGCGGTGAAATATGGGATTTTCTTACTCTTTTATCTTTCGTCACGTTGTATAAAATTACACGTTAATACATTTGCTTCATTTATAAAGGCAAAAAACAGGAATATCTGTAATAACTATTCTTTAAATCTAAAGCGATAAATTAATACTTCCTGAGCATAAATTATGATGATAGTAAGAGAGTGTAAACGAACACATTGCTCAAGCCGCAAACGCAATGACACGAGATGGCTCCAAACAGATATAAGCAATTGCCGTTCAAGACTTACTTCAATCGGAATATGAAGTTCTCACCGAAACCGCTTTAGAGGAAATATTTAATCTTCATACCAATTTAAAAGAAGCTTAAATGAGCCCTGGAAGGATGACATTGAACTTTTAAAAGGCTGAATGAAAGTTTACGAATGATCTTAAAAGCGGTAAAACACGAAAACAATACATACTTCTTCATAGCTACTGCATAAGGTCGACAGTTTACGATTTATTATATTTCTTCTATTACGGCTTTTATTTTATGTAGTACCTTTGGAATGCATACCATACAGGGATTACAATCCTATACGGTATTGACAATTTCTGTATTAGTGCTATATTTATGGAACATTCCTCGCGAATCAGTAGCGTTGGCTTTACTTACTCTTAAAGCTCAGCTCTTTTATCATGTAGAAAAGTTATAAAGACGAGTGCACGATCGATGAACTTTAACGTTAATATATTTTTATGGCAAATCATTTTTAATAGAGTTACGGGGCGGTAGTACGGTGAGTACATACAAGCTACACAGCCTGGCCGCAAATTTTACTGAACAGAATAGAAAGGCGCATTATACATAGATTATTCTGTTTTTACATTAAAAAAAAATCGAAGAAGATAAAATTGGAATTTTACAATGGATATATTCAAATTTTTAGATTTTAAAATTCACTAAAATGAGAGTGCAGTGACCAAAGACTTTAACGTTAATTCTTGTTTACGGCGAATCGCTTTTAGAGGCATCGTTGATATCGCTTGTTGCGGCGAACCATTGAAGCTCTTACAGTGCACCCATACATTCCAATTTCACCGTAGCATTTGACGACACTCGGACCAATTTGATATTTATTATTAATGGTGAATGGCGATAAATAAATAAAATAATTATTTCTATTGAAACAATATATCTTTCTTATATACCGACGTATAAATTAATATAAGAGATAAAAGTAATCATAAATAACGAAAGTTTCCTAGCAAAAGAATATTAATTCACCGGTAACATTTCACACAAATGACTAAACAGTTTATTGTATATTATATTTATAATATGTATATTGTACAATAAATTGTACGTATATCAGCACATTGACTAATAAGTTAATATATTGACTAATAGCGGACAGAATATTGACTAATACGTTATGAGTTTATTGACTAGATATTGTTCAGTTTACTTTCAAAACATAGCACTCTTATTGCAGCGTAAGATGAGTGCATGGCTCGGTGCAGGTTGGCGTTAATTCTTATTTACGGCGAATCGCTTTTAGTGGCATTGTTAGGGAGTGGACGCGTGATGCGACAGACCACGGAAGCGGATTCAAGGCTTACGCGGCGGTCGCACTATACCGGACCACATTTCAAGATAGCTCTTTTACTAAAACAATAAGTTTATTTTATTGTGAAAAATCCTGTTAAATGTACAGTACAAAGTTATCTTTAAATAATACGATATTATATGAAAATATACGAATACTTATTTCATAAAATTATGTTTGTTTTTCTGTAAATAAAATTTCAAATTGTTAAGAGTGAATTAATTGTGTCTTTCCATAAAATACTCACTATTTCTTGAGAGAAAAGTTTGGGGCAAGTGGGAATTCTAACCCCCCCTTCAGTGGTCCTCCAACAGATTTTAAGTGAACCTCTGGCCCCTCCTAAGAGCTCGAGCTATTTCTGCCTTGTACCTTATCTCCGACAGCCTCTTGTCTCGTAGGAGCGCCGTGTCGTAGCCGCAACAATATGCCGCGCTGCCGTCCTTCGCGGCGTTGCAAGTAGAGACCATCAAAGTATCCTATTGTAACTAATACTATAGATCAATTGTAGGCCACATTATTGCAAACGCTGTCCCTGACAAAATCAAATAGAAATTTAACGCAATGACAACGGGTTATAAGAAGTATTAAGAGCGGAGGACGCGATGAATTTTGTCAAAAATATTCTTTAACCGTAATTTAATATTAATTTGCTTCCAAAATTAGCCCGCTTATCATCATCGAGTTGGAAAAAAACGGAAGTGCTTAGAAGAATAAAACAGTATTTTGAAGAGGGCAGGAAAATAATTAATCATTCTGCTTTTTTACGGAACGAAAGGTTGGAGGACACGATTGTTCTGTAATAGTGGGGTTGTTCTTTTATTACCACAGTGAAATGTTATGATCGCGTCTATCAAACGTATTATACAATCGCTTATATTAGACACGAGAGTTCTGTGCCTTAAGGAAATTTCCGGAATATTGAAAGCTACCGTCGTGTTTAGATAATACCTCTTAATAATGGACGCTGCGATGCGCATTAATATTGAGGTAAATCTTATTAGGACTGCCTAAACGCCGCGATAATATCATATTGTTTTGAAACTCACCATCCGCATTTCGTCTCTTATGCTCGAAAGGGTTTCATCCTCGGGGACGTTTCAAACCTCTAAATATTCATATTATTAATACAAACGAATTCTTAAATTTCAATGATGAATAAAATATTTTTATTAAATAAACTTTTTTTACATTTTTAACAATTTCTTATGTATTATAAGTTAGTAGTACATATTAAGTAAGACATTGTAAATATTTTTGTCACAAACTTATATAATAATATTATCATGGTTAATATTCAGTCCAAAAAATTATACATGTGATTCAAACATATGTATTTAAAAAGCCACGGTTAAGGTTAGGCACAATCAGTACGGCATATCCGTCGAACATACTTTATTTGATAATAAAACAACCAATAATATAAAATCGCAAAAATAGAAAATTCATTGTGCAAGTATTTGTCATTAATATTGGACACAGCTTTTGAGATGTAATTGTATTGTTGATTTCCCTAGTGAGTGACAAGTTTCCCGCGTCCGAACGGCCTACTAACCTGTTACCGCGGACATAGCAACAATTAACTGGCCATTTAATTTAAAATACTTTGTTCATTTTCTATTTGTATTTTTTATCATAGGTTTTTTAATAACAGTTAAGTTCGCTCGCTCATAAAGAAAACTAAAACTGCCTGTAGGTATATATATATTAAACATGCATTTCCTTATGACCACAACATACATAAACCTAAATAAAAAGTTTTATAGGATTTAATAAAATTAACGCCTTTTACTTACTATCATAATAGCTTCTTGAAATGATTTTAATTCTGTCTTTTCAGTAAGGTTTACTTTTAAGCAAATAATTGTAGCAAGAAAATTGAGTAATGAAACAATACCTTCCTATTTTCGGATCCGCCATTTGCTTTCCGTTAGCCTATTGTTCATTGTCTTATTGTTCCTGACATGATATTCGATGTGCACAACCTTTCACATTCGCTTGGTGCCGACGCGGCACCTTTTGCAAGCTTCCAAAGGAAATAAAAACATGATTATGACGTGCTCGACAATTTTTCTATAAGTATATGAATCAAACTCTTAAATTAGATCTTTCTTAATTAAGTTAAGTTTATATGTAATAAATATATTAAGAATGGTTTTCTTTATTTTGTACGAGTTAATAAAAACATTAATTAACTCGACGGTGTCTGTAGTGATAGACTATATATGTTCTACCTACAATATACATATTTATCACAGATATTAAAGCTTCAAATTCAAATAAATAAATAACTAAACAAATAAAAGCTTGACAATCAAAGTCCAGCGCGTGTACATTATTGCAAAACAGAATGCCCTCTCAATCAATTGTAAATGTGTCTAAGTGACTTACCATAATAAAATCGATGACTGTTGTTGGCAATACAAAAACAAAATAAATTGTCCATTTTGGGCGATTCATAAACACATTTTTCACGTCAAAAGTATCACAAACTGTTGTTAATTTTGCCTAATATCCATAACAACCTTTACGAGGCTGTCATAAATGGGTCCGATATAAAGATGATGGATACCCCACGAATAAACCCGGCTGGTTATGTACACATTGGTATGTACGAGTAAGATACTCAGGAATGCTATTGGTTCTGTCTACTTCTACTTAGCAGTACGCCGCATGTACTTGTATGATAAGACGAAAACTTTTCACGTACATTCACATTTCTTATGCAATATAATGGTGCATTGATTTCAAATGTACGAAATTTGCTTACCATTTTATGAGCTATTTTAACAGTTAACTAAAGGTTTTATTTAATCGTATTTAGATGGCTTTCAGGTAAAATTTATTAAGGAAAGTAACTGGACCAATTTATAAAACTATTTAATATAAATAATCTACATAATATGATAATAATGTTACAATAGTCTCAACAAGTATTAAACAAAAATAACCTAATGAATAAATTCTGTAATGAAAAACATTATTTTCAAAACAACGATGTTAACTTGAGGAAAGATTAAAACGGAAACATTTGCCGGTACGGTATCAGCGCGATCAATCATGTGTATAATAGCCACGTCCCCTAGCACGTTCTTAAATAATTTGTCAAAACTCTCTCATGCCCCGAATATTTTCTAGTAGTCTGTTCTTTTTCTCGACACTCGTGGACGTCGTTATTCAATATTGACAAATATGGAATTTCGGAAAACAAAAATCTATAGCTACAGACACGCGAATGAAAATCCGTAAACTTACAAGTGTAAGTTCAGTAAGCATCGCAGTAAATTTACTACGGTAACATACCGATAGAAGAGATTGATCGATGTTTCAGTCCACGAGAATATAAAAAGTTGTGAACGGGAATGAAACTTTCTTGTACACAATAGAATAGGTAATTAAAATGTACATAGAACATTTATATTTAATCTCATTTCTGGATTTCAAATATGCAAAGTATGTAATGCCGTTTATGTATTTACATTGAAGTATCAACGCAATCGATAAAGTTTTTATTCTCGTGAACAGGTTGCAGTGAACGATAAAATACAATTTTTTTCCAAATTGAAAACGATCTGAATGTCTAACCTATAGATCAAACGCGCGCTAGCACGAAACCATTACACTTTGTTGACACCAACGAATGCCCTTTTATATATTCACCCCGAGCACACAAAGATTGAGCCGTGAAATTGAAAATGGTTTCTATGACCAAAAATTTATTCCGTCCACGTTCCCGACATATCATCACTTCATGGAGCTATTCTTGTTTCATGCGGTATGTCAAAATTTTTATTACATTACTTGCAGGCTGAAGAAAATTTGCCATCGATACGGCAGGAGCAGCCTTCCATTTAATACCTAATATGTTACTGACCTTTATTTTGTATAATTCAAGTTAGAAAGTCAATTTACTTTAATGTATCGTAATAAAAATCTTAAAATGATTGTATTATCGATAATTGTTGTTAATGGGATTACTTAATTTAACTGAATTTACTGAAACATTTAATATCTCATTATTTATACTTTGACCTATACAATAATCATTTTCCGCTTGTTAATGGAAATACAAATAAAGCAGTGTATATAATTTTTGTTATGATTTCATCGCCATAATATTAACGAAATATATTTTACATTAACATGGATGTATTATTCCTGGAGCGCCAAATGTTTACCGTGTAGGACACTGATGCTCAACCTTCACTTTTTCACCAAATGTTATATAAACTAACTAAATTTAGGTAAAACTAAGTTACAATCATGTATTTACTTAGTTTTATCAAGAGAGACTATATAAAATCTGTCACACCTTGTAAAAATAAAACGTTGATATACCTACTTTTGACTAATAAGTTTCTAATTCTTAACATGGTCATAGTGAGCAAAGCAAGATTTCATCACAATATCGAAGTCATCTTGATTTCTTGATACCAATAAATCGATTAAAATGATAATATGTATGTTTTGAAAAATGTTGTTGTTTTTTTCTAGATTTCAATTATATAAACGTATCTTTTCTATTAATAAAGTGGATACCAAATATGGTACAATGTTTTACAATAGTTTTACTGAAGAAATGCGACAGTGTCGTCAGAATAAGAATGTTAGGAGGTTGAGGATAGCTGATTAAGTATTGCGAAAAGATCGAACTTAATCCCAACGGGTCTGAACAGCGCTGGATGTGATAGATACAGGAAATTGCATAAAATCCATCAAGTCTGGTAATGTCGACGGATCTTTGTGCTCTCATTTTATTGCCCATGTAATAAACACCTTGATATTAATCGGTAAATTTAAGTTACCTAGTCCTTTTTCTGTCACAAACAAACATGTTTTTACTTTAATTACTGCATCAGGTTTTTTTTATTATAATTAGAGTGTTTATTGTACATTAAGATATACCTGTCATGTTATACATATAATTCATTCACACACAATGCCAAGCTTGCTTTTATACAAGTAACATACCCTCCAACTGACCAAGTTTATGTGCGAAAGACATATTATATCAAGAGTTGGTAAGTTCGCACGCAAAATATCTGTAAACATTTAATACTATTACTATATAAAATAAAAAAAACATGTTATATTTGAATATTATCCCTAATTTGAGAATTAATCTTCATTGAGTATACCTTATAATGAATAAAAGAATTTGAATTTGAATTAAAACATATTTAATTTTCATATTAGTCCTACATCGCAAGATATGTATTTTGGAATGAATGCGTATATAATACACATACATAACCAATCTGTAAGGATTTTTGAATATGAAGTTTTTAATAGACAGTTTAAACGACGTTCTCAAGGTGTTTCTTACAAGAATTTCGAAAGATCGAACTTAATCCCCGCGGGTTTGCGCGCTGGCTGTGATAGATACTGGAAATTGCATAAAATCTATCAACTCGCCCACTTTGTGCTCGCACTGCGAACGTAACAAACACGTTATCTTTGTAAATTGAACATTTTATGTTGTACCCAATTATCTATTAAGCGAGAGATACTTCTACACATGTCGTACGACATAAATATCAGAATTTTTCGTCGTACTCGGGGCAAATTTAATTGATATTCAATTTTAATATATATGCATTTTAATTATACATGCATAGTTGTTCAATATTTAAAAATAACATATTTTGAAGAAAAATACTTCCCGTTCAAAAGAAAAAAATTGTTAGATCTATATGACTTAGTACATTTTTCTGTGCTACTTCGATTACACACGGACAGACATATGTAATCAATTTCAGTTATATTAATTTTTTTTTTGCAAATTAAAACGAAGTTTGCAAAATGAATGTCCGTCCTCATGTCATATTCCCTTAAAATAACTACATAGATAGTAATCGTTTTCAATTCACTTCCGAATGTACACATATTATATATACGGGTGTGACGATACGGGCTCGGTATTCTCTTATTTAAAATTGTGGAGTTAAGAAATTGAAGTATTTGCTTTTACATGATTAGTCATCCAACAATAAGCCTATTGATGCCAATAATTACAACCTAATAAAATAATTTATATATTATAACATATTAATGTAACATTAGGATAAAATGCAATATGAAGTTAATATTTATAATAATAATTTATATATTATAACATATTAATGTAACATTAGGATAAAATGCAATATGAAGTTAATATTTCTGTCGTTTTTTAGCTTTAACAAAAGGTCTGTGGCGATATCCAACAACATTGTACTAGTATGTTTTTCTGTAGTACAAGGAAATAGAATCAGTAGGTCAGCGTTTTTAGAAAGGTCTGCCTGCACATGTGGCGCAGTCTCCTAACGTATGTTACATTATATCCTTTATATGTATGCTCTTGAAAAATAACTTATATTTTCATTTATAGCATCTGTAAATTCTAATTTAAGTTGTTTTATTCATTATAAGGTTCATTGGGTTTTTGCGCACTTCAGGCTTTAGTAGACCGAGAAAAAAAACGCCAAACGTTTTAAATAAGAGAAAATCTCGCTATAATACTCCTCACATCCGTTTATTAATTAGAAACTTAAACAATAAATTATTTATATTTTCAGCTAACAACACGACGTTTCCTTACATTTGATAAACACTCGGCAAAAACTTCACGTGACGGATTGGACAGCGCAGTTATCAGCGACTTCGCTAAACTACACTTCTTTTCTCCTACCATTTTTATTTCTTTGAATCCAACCAACAAGCACTAATAACTTGAGGTTAAACATTTACAAATATAATAAGTTTTTAATTTTATGTCGTTTTTTCACAATCGTTTCTGTATTCGATCAATGATAATAGTTCTGTTTTTTTTAAAGCTAATTCTAATTTTATTCTTGCAATCTTATAAATCCATTTATAAATGGAAGCTCATTCTTTAGCAGCGGTGGCCGGTCGCCGTGGGACGCCCCCGACACTTGTTACTCGACTCCAAACGAAACCTCCAAACGCAGACATCACGTAACTCTATTTTTATACTTCCGAAGGAAATGCTATAATCATTCCCAGCTTTAAATTACGTATTTTCTCGTTTCAAGTCCACTGTAAGTCAGGTACCTATGTACATTAAAGGTGATATAACTAAATCGGTAGAGATTGTTTTAATTACTCGTTATAAAATATCGTTTATAATGCCCCAAACTGGATAACGTTAAAGTTAAATTTTCGTCTACTAGAAACATCTATCAGGAACTATCGTTCCTGAGCCCTTCATTAGATAAATAACCAAAAAATACATAAATATATTTGTTCTAAATTCATAGGAATTATTGCTTTAATATTCTGTAATGTACTCATATTGATATTTTAGATTCTTTACCGCTTCATGTATGGCATATATTGTTTGAATGTCGTAGAAACGTTAGAATATTACCACATACCTAACATAAAATATAACCTTCAAATATACATACAGTTCCATTTTTATTTACATACTCATACATATTCAATGTTCGCGAGGAACTACTTTCGAAGCCATACAATTAAGTTATAAATGATCGATTCCCTCTAACTTCATATGTGCCTGATATACTACATTGACATTTGACGTGATGGATAGCCGTAAAACTGTTTAAACTTCACCAATAACGATTTTTAGACGTGCCACTATTATTACGTGGGGTGTTTACGAGTAGTTATAAACAGGGTACTTAATCGATATTTGGTGACAGATATTTATTTTGTGACTGTTGCCATCTGCTAAACTTTCATCATTGTACCAATTTTACGAAGAAATTTTCTAGTAATCTGAACTGCATTACTTCACTAAGCCTCATAGACACGATGGGGTATGATACTATGACTCGGCCCCCTAGATACATCGCTGCTAAAAAAGAGGCAAATAACAATTTCAAAGGTAAAATGTTATATGAGCAAACCTGTAGCATAATCTGAGTAACGGTCATTAATGCTGACATATCGTCCCGTCCTATATAATATGACGTTAGAGTAAAATTTTTTTGACAAATAAGATAAATACGTGCGTTGAAGCTCGCTCGTCCGGTCGGTGCGTGATGGATGGATGTTATAACACGGCTCGTCGCGCCGGGCCGCCGCCGCCTCCCGCCATCATCGCAAGATTCATTCCGCACAATCCCTTACATATGAATTCCTAATGAAACAAAAATTGCAAATGTCATACGGTCTCTCAACCTCCCTCATGAATACTAAAGACGCTATTTGTAGATCGTTCTCGTTCGCGAAATCGAGTCTCTCTACGTCGCTCGTAACGCTCATGATACCGATATGTCATACGACTAAGAAAACTCATTACGTCACGTACCCGATTTAGTCCATACGACGCCTACAAATCACGGCATCTGATTTAAAAGAATGATACATGTCGTCAGAAAACAATTGGGGAAACGTGACCCGAGCGATGTCGTTGCGGAGGCGATCGCTACACGTCGCAGTCGCCCAATGCATACTAAGTAATAACGCCAGTTTCAATTTTACCTCCTTCACCCACTTGATATTTCATAGGAAGATACCGCGAAAATAAAATTATTGAGTACGATTCAAAACTGAACATTTACAATGACATTAAATTTTATAACGCTAATTTTACTTTTTTACTAATGTTGAGACAGACACGGCACTAATTAAAGCGCCAATTATTAAAAAAATACTCCCTATGCTCTAAAATACTGCATAAATACATTCAACGCCGATGAAATACAATTTCAGTTGATTTTTCTATTATCATTCCTAGCAGTAGGTACAGATGTAATTTTATGGTTTCAATACACGTGAAATGTCATCGAACCTGTTTAAAGGATATAAAGTGAATCATACAAGTGAATCATACTGGTTTTATACTATTAAACAGTAGTAAGCTTTAAATGAAAAATTTTAAATTTTGAAATTCAGTGAAATCCTTAACACTCTATGCAGTGAAATGTATAGCTATTCAACGCCTGTGAGGTAAAGATATGTTATTCAAAAATTCGGTCCCTGCACGTACAGTCGTAGCCTTCTGGAAGCGACTTCTTATAAATAACATATTACTCTCTGCTGGTTGCTGATGTCAGAGGATACTAACCCGTGTCGTGAAACAAAGTAACCTCTAAAGTTACTATCAAAAATAAATCTATTTAAAAGTACCACACTACCTTTGACGTTTCATTCAAGTTATTCTGTCTTAACAATAAAATACAAAGTTACACTAATAAGCATAAATCGAACTATTCAATTAAAGTAGCTTCAAACCATGACGCCGGCGGTACTTAGTATTCAAACGTATGCAAATTACAGACGTGCTATGCAATAAATGCCGACACACGGATCACAATTCGACAATTGGCATTTACGTCGAAATCGCATTGTCTATAGGCATTCCACGTGGTTATAGGGTGATTTTATTTAAAATTGTCCCCTAGTTGCGTCTATAAATAAGTCACAATTTTTTTTACTATTTAAACAATATTGGAAATTTTTATTTTATAATTAAATATGTTCATCTACATTGCAGATATAATAAAATTTCTAACGTGTAGGTAAGTAATACGAAACGTTAATTATTGCCATTGTTGATTGAGCCGGGAAAACGATACTCACAAAATTACTTACGCATTAACAGTGATGATTAATTTCTAATAATAAAAAGCATGTTTCAAATTAGTCCAATCTTTAGAACCGTTATAATGTAAACGGTTCAAAAATCACCAAAACAATATAAGTATTTAGACAAAACGGTTTAGATTGTTTGTGTGCTCGAGCGCGATAGGGCGAATCTCGCAAATCGCTCGCCGGGAAGACCGTCGAGCGCGCTCCGGCGGTCTTAAGCCGCTGTTATGTGAGCGTCGGCACGCTGTTACCCACTGCACTCAGCCACTCACTATTTGAAATCCGATACACTATGTCTCACCCATAGTGTATTTCGATCTGTGCTCGTAGTTCGTTCTTAATTCTCATTTTTCATTTTCCTAATCTTTATTAATACATCGTTGGAATTACTAATAAACAAACAGTAATAAAGTTTTTTTCAATAATTACTCGTAATCAAGAATATCATTGAATTTTTCGATTTTATTTATCGTTCTATTTCATTTATCGAAATGCGGGACTGTCAGTATTGGTCACCCAACCGAGAGATGACTCGCCATTTCTTAGCTGAATTATTTTATGTGGATTGTTTGCGATTAGCAACCACATCAGCGCGACGAGGGCTTGTTTAAATAACAAATTATCCAGTCATATAACATAATGTAATGTAATAAAGATCTTAATTTGTACAACAAATACTGCATATAAGCATTCAGTCAGCCTATTACCCATATTCGCAAGCGAACACTAAGAACTTGTGTCGGCTACGGTCCTAACAAAGTTCTTTCGCCTCTTGTACTTTCATCAAAGTACAAGAGGCTTTCATCAAAGTACATGCTCCTTTAATAGAAGTACTTGTGACCTGGCTGGACTGATTACGGATACGGTAATACGGTTAACTAACATATTTATCACACACATATATTTTCCTAGATTTCATTAATTTACATGTTTTACTGTCTAGTTCGTAATTCAAAGAAAGATAGAGTATTATGCTTTTCCAAACTCCCTAATTTTATGATATAGTAGCGTAGTGCATAAAGCGGTATTTAGGTAAATTGGCGTTATCTGGAAGGTAATCGGGCAAGAGTGCTAAACTAGAGAATTGCTCGACGGGAAGAGTATCGAGCGACCGACACGTGCGCGCCGACCGGGCCGCTGCTACCCACTGTTCTCAACCACTCACAGACACAGACTTACAGTTCGAAATCCGACATATTGTCTACCCACTTTACTCTATTTATTCAAGTAAAAATATATAAATAATAATAAAAAAGGTTCAATACAATGTACAGTTTCTTACATTACGAGTCCTTTTACTCGACTCTGTACCGTGCATTAGAACTTAATGGGACATTTAAGGATTATAATTTATATGTAATATTATATTTAAAATATGTATTCGGTTATTGATGTACGAGTATGTATGAATAGTCATAACATCATGTCAATTATTGATGAAATACATACGAGTACCTTTACTATCACCACATTGTAATGACATGTGTATTGAGGTGCACGAGTGATACGATTACCCGATAAAAAATGTACCTATACGAATGTATGTATGTATGTTTGTAGATATGTATGCGAGGGAATTTGTATAGATGTTAAAATGAGTAAGTATGTAATAAGCAATTTTGGGAATGGAGAAAAATGTGTATATAATTACTGTTTAGGTGGATGTAAGATAACACATATAGTTGGAATGTAATTATATTACGTGTGACATTCTTATCATAATACTTTTATCGAAGCATTCAGTAGACGCAGAACCCGCATAGCGATTAAATGGATCGATATGGTAATACATGACGTCTTCCAATAAAAGATAAAAGAACAGAAGGGGAACGTTATCGATGGATAAAAAATTATCTTTGATGAATAATGTTTACTTACGATATGTCAAATATATAAAACGTTCATATTTAAAACTGAAATTGATGCAGTTGTTGATGAAGTCGAGAAAACTCTTTACACGAACTTTACCTCAACCGTATTATCATTGTTATAAATACATCCATAATTAACTCTATAAAAATCTAAACTCAACTGTATTCTATGTTCATCATATTCTATCATTAACAGCAATTTTTTGATGTTAAAAGTAAGAATCGTATTACGTCTTGAGATGGGTATTGACAGAAGAAAAGGAGATGAAATTGAAATTTTAAAAGGACAACCTTAGAAACAACTACATAATCAGCTTTGCGTCGATTAATATCGTGGTGGCCGGCGGCTCAGTCGATATTGCCAACACAAAGAACTAAATTATTTCCTTCATTTCTTCAAGCTCTCTTTGTTTTAGATTCCCGTAAAACATTGTCTTTCCGTCATCTTCGGTCTGTCGTCAAATAAATGAAAGGGTCCTTCACTCCTGTACAAACTTTATTAACGAAAAATGTAAAGTGAAAAGAACATTATTTATTGTGTTTTCGAAATACAAATACGTTGTAATGTAATGTTATTTTAACAACGCATCGGCTGGTAATACAAAAAGATTTCATGAACAAATACTGCAGGCATTGTACTATCGATACTCCAGTTCTTAAAGCAAGCCATAAACTCAAATTTACCAGTCGAATAACAGTTGAAAATAGTCGAACGCGTTTACCGAGTGCTAGTCAACATTGGTACCGTGCCAAACTATGCATGCAAGGGTAATGTAATTGTTTGCTGCGACGTCTAATGTCGCCCGTAACGACAGAGCTATCAGAAAACTACCAAGGAATTCACCAAAAAAATGTACTTATCATGTTCCTGTAAAATGGTGCCAATGGAGAAGTAGGTATAGCTAATACCATATTTCCATGAACAAACATTTGGATAGAAACAACAAACGGCGGCCCGCCTTATCCATAACTCATAAAAATGAACAAGCGGTCCAAACAGTGACTAGCAGAGCAAACACGCAGCGACAAACAAACCTCTGTGCCTCCCCATAGATTGCTCTGTACTCGCATTCCATTTGGCCGACTTCGCTATTCTGAAACAGTAATAACATTAACTATACGGATATATCCTGGGCCATCTTATTGAAACCTAACATTTACTGTAGTAAAAATAGCATAAGAAAACATTGCTATATGAATGTATGTATGAATGAGAAAGAAACTGTTCAGGAGCATAGCCAGCGGAAATTTTTGGTCTTACCCCTGGGGGAAATAGGCGTGTATGGCTTTATAGGTGTATGTATAAATATGTATGTGTATGTAAAATATATAATGTAACAACATTTTCAGCGGTCAATTAACAATAAACTTCTAAAAGGAATTATTAAATATTGTAATGAAAACAAAGACCAACAAAATGTAATATAAAATAGGATATTTGTTAAAGCTTGCCTGTCAGTCTTTGTCGGTGCAAGCAGACTGACGTGGCATTTTCATTAGGTACATTGCAGTAAGTAAAAACTTGATAAAGTTTTACTAAAGAATTTCTAATTAGAAAATTTACCTCTTCACGACATAGCAATATTTCAGGCCCGTGAAGGTATTTCCAATAAAGGACTTTGCCAAGTCATAATTCTCGAAAGTAACGTGTAATGAGATGAAGATATTACAACATTCTTCTAAGATTGCATCCGGGAAATTTACTTTTACTCATGTTCTACAACTTTATAGTCGTGTATTAAAGATTTGTCCACGTGCTTTCTTCCGTATAGAGTTGTGTAGTACACGCGATCGCCAGCGGTGGGATGCATACAAAAAAATTGATTTTTTTTCATGAATGTTTTAAGTTTCATCAACGCAATGGGACTATCAAATATCGTTACAATGATATTGTACCTGAATACCAGAGTAATTCAGACGTAGAGCAGAGAAGCGGTTGTGAATGGCGCATAAATTTCACTCCGTGTAAGTCTAAGGCATTAAGTAAATATAAATTACAAGTACAGAGCGTAAAAATGGTCTAGCGACGATTTCGTGGCGTTTAATACATTGGCGCCTGATCTATGCAGCACTAGGTCTCAATTTATTACATTTATTTCATCCATATTTGAAATAACTGCAGGGACGAACGAACAATGGATCACTTCGTTATTCCTTATTGGAACCTTGCTGTTTACAAAAACACGACCAAATCAACAGTCAAATGTAAAGGGTTATTACCGCCGGATATGTATTAAATGCGATTTTTATGCTTTTTGTTTGCTCGTATCTTTTTAATTTATACATATTTTAACTATGCTTCGATTGCGAATCTCAAATACAAGGGATGTTTATTTATAATACTGGCTAGGTTTAAATTAACTTTTTTCATATAATATTGTGTCGTACAAAATAAAACGATATTGCAATTTGTGTCACTATGTAGTAGCTATTACTTCCTATGATTTTCCAGTTTAATTCCGGTAAAACAGTTCGATGGCGCACTATCAAGGTAAGAGGATCAGAGTGGCCATTATAGTTTGCTCGGTCCAATCTATAGCAATGCTTGCACTCCTTATAGTGATGTTATTTCACCTTATATACATGGAATGTTAGTTCTTTCAGAACCTTTTCACGGTTTATTACTATGCTTGAATTCATCCAATACAAACTATTGAATTAGGTGTTCGTTGAATTATTATTATTATTTATTAATTAATTATTATTATCATTATTAATTCTGTCTCTGTACCTAAGGATTTAAATTACTATTAACTGAAATAGTCGCAGGTAATATTTAAGATATAGATTAAATACGTAAATTAAGAATTATGGCAGATTTGTCTGATGAAAACACAAACGCGAATATTTAAGCGATTCCTATAGCAGACTCGCGTTTGTGAACCGATCAGAGCTACGAGTAGTACGCGTTCGAGTATGCAATCGCGTCACGGAAGCATTCGGAAAGTGGTCACGTAAAATTTTACGTTTGAGCTCGGCATCACGCGACAGCTCTTCGGACCTAATCCAATCAGAGGCAATGGCGCTGCCGGCCGCTTGCACACGGAGCCGCCGCGTCATGTACACCCGCGATCATTTCGTTATCGCGTCATGATATTTTTTAATGTTTTACACCAGGTTTTTAATAAAATTGCAGGGCACTGATTAAATCACACTTTTGCAACTATGACGCTAAATTCTATTTAATGTGAGATTGTCTTTAATAGTGTCTTGAAATTAAAACTTTTGACATTGCATTGTGGTTCGTAAAAAAATATTACATTGCTTAGTTTGGGTTCAAACCACTGGGGCAATATGTTTATCTGGATAAAAATATGATAAAACGTTAATTGTCATGAAGTTTCTTAAGTGTTACATGTCATGATGTTTCTTAAGTCTTTCAAACCTAATTGAAACAATTGTAAAGTTCTCGGACAGCTCAAATGTTAAGCATATTTTTAAAATTTTGTCACAGGTTACAATATGAAGGTTTTCTGGCAACGCATAATTTGTATGGTAAGGTAAACCTTACACGTAGGGTCTGTAAATAAAACAAGGCAAGAGAGTGTGTAATAATCATTATTTACGAGCTCTAATAACCAGTACTGTTGGAGCTTCCTAAAGGAACTCCGCCGTCACAGTAAGGTTTGTCGCAAACTCGCTCAGAATACTTAACGCGTCTTTGTTAATATATTTACATTAATAAATTTTATAACGAGGTTACGTACAGCTAATGGGTTTACATACACTTAACAGTTGTTCTTGAAAAACATTATGGCTGAAATATGGTCGACCTTCCCATAACTAAGCGAATTGATTAATAAAGCAGCGACAGCTGTCTCGTTGTTTCAACGTTGTTGACCTACGACTTAGGTAGTTACAAACTTATTGTTGCAAAAAGTAGAGTTATAGTAAATTTTACGTAATAATAATAATAATAATAATAACAAATTATAAATATGACATTTCCCTTGTACTTATTCTGTACGCTTAACCTAATGTTAGTATTAAATGATCAGGTTGAGAAGCAAGGCAGTTAAACGATTTGTGTCGTATTAATAAAACGATTAAACGAAGCTTTCCGCGGTAATCTGAGAGCGACGAGCGCGCCAGATGGCCACAATTCCCAAACTTTGATGACGAACGCCTGCATCTCTCCGAGAATCAACCGACAATTTAGACTTTTGTTTCTGACTACTTACTACTGAAAGGGATAAGTTTTTTGAAAGGCTTTCAATTTTCTCCAAGCGGTGGAACCGGCGCCAGCAGTTATCCACGTCGACGAAACTGTTTTATTTTCAAGTAATTAGAGACACATATTTCGGTAATAATTGAAACATCGCATTATAAATGATTTATTTTTATTAATATACATATGCTACACGGGTTATAAAAACATAAATACGTGTTAGAAAAAATAAACGGATGTGTAATAATTTCACAAAAAAGCCGTGTTTGTACGTTTATAACAAGTTTTACTTATTACAATCATAAATAAATAGACTACAATCAGTCTTAGGTACGCCCCATATAGAACGGTATGGTACGGTACGAATTTTTACTACGAGTTAGATACAAAAATATGTAGTTTGCAAATATATACAAATATATATACAAATCAGAGTGTGGCCAATTAAGTTCCCGAAAACTTTATACTCTAGGAGCCGGTAATGATAGGCATGCGACTGATGAGTCGACGTCAATCGCTGTCCGTTTGATGACTTGTCAAATTGCTTCCTACGTCGTTAAGTGCAGGAAATTGTGAGTCCTCGTTGACACACCTCCCTGTCGCGCGACACTCCTCGCACCTGTTTATTACAGCTGAATATTCGGGAAATGGGATTAATCTGCATTGACGAAGCTACGGTGGCAACCTGCATGGAACCTCGGAATATAAAATTAATTAAATTTTTAGAGATAGTGCTATTAAGGTTAAGTATAGGACGTTGTTTTTAAATCTACCTTACTGTATGAAATGTTTCTCAAAATTATAATAACTGCTTATGTTGAACAACATTTTTATTATATATATCGTACCTCGGCTACAAGATTAATTCATTATATCACAAAAGCCTTTAAGATTTAATCATATCTTAAGGTAGCACACGGAGCACGGTAAGGTTACAACACCCTTTTTAACCGCAACGCCATTGTTATTAATGCAATTTGATTTTTGTTCTGAAAGTGTGGTTACCGGTTGGCCATGTACGTAATATACTGGCGACTATCTCGGTTCCCAAAACTATGAAGACATCTGTCATTAACTTCGACTAGGATAAACATGAACTAATACAAACTACACTCCTACTACTTAAATCCATATCTAGATTAAACAATACAATACTTATTTATGTATGAGTTAAAAGTGAGAAGTCATTCTTTTAGCTGATAAATCTCCGCACTAGCAATATCGCGGCAACAGCAGCTGCGAGGTGATGGCATCGACAGTTCGCGCGATGCGATTACGCCCGCCTAAATATTCATTACGAGTAATGTCCGTCATTTATCCCTCTAATCGCTGTGGTATCGTTCAAACGTCGGAGCAATGAAATCTTAATCACATATTATTATTGTACCTAAATATTGAAAATTACTTAAAAAATATATTCTAAATTAAATTACTTCTAAAACATAGATATGTTTTTAAAACACTATATGCCTGCAGCATAATGTTTTTCATATTGTACGCGTCAATTTCTGTGTGAACTAGTTTTTTAAGCACAATACTAAAGTTTATTAAACGTCACAATAACTTATGGAAGTTATGTAAAATATTACTATAAAAGCACTATACAATCAAGGCATACAATTTTTTTAAAAATATATGAAACTGTGCTGGTCCGGCATAGACATGTGCAGTAATGGTAATATTGCGGCAACGGCAGCTGCCGAGAGATGGCGACGGCATTTCGCACGATACGATTACGCCCGCCTAAATATTCATTACGAGTAATGTTCGCCATTTATCCCCTTAATCGCTGTATCAACGTTTAAAAATAACAGATTTCAATAATAAATTACCATAACCCGGTAGCTTTTGCCATTTTTATATCATATCCTTCTAAACACAAACTATCGTTAAATTGAAAGTAAAAAACAAAAAATTAGGAAATATTTGTATATACGAGTACATATATAACTACCTAATGAAAGCAACGTATTTAAGTACAATTCAGTAGGGTTATAAGTCGAGCAGGTGAACGGCGCTAAATGTTTCACGGTTTAATCAAGCCCCAGCGATCAGGCAAGACAAATAGTTAGCTCATCTGCATCTATACGAAGCGGAGCCACCGCAGACAACAACGCATCGATATTTTACGAGTAACCTAACCTCTTTCTGAGTAAACATATCTATATTCAGTTAAAACTACATTAATATATTCACACGTTTGAAAAATTAAAAGTAATTCCTATAGATATGCATTATGTAGGAGTTTTAAAATCAAGTTCAGTTAAGCGAAGGGGTTGCTGGCCGAGCGCTCAATCGTACTAATGGCAAGAACCGCAAGCGCAGTCTCCGGGGAGTACTAACTAAATATGTAATGGTATTTTGAGCGCTATCCCAGTACGAAGGTACACTCTCCCAAACTCTTACCGACTAGACATATTCTCACGTGTGTCAATGTAAACGTAAGTAAAACAGTACGGTTCACAATTTCAATTTTCAATATCCTCGTTTATCTTTCTCCAGGGAAAACTTAATGTACAATTTATGACCAATTTCAAAAGAATTTCTGAAGTGTGAGTACAGTAAAACAACTTTTAAGCCTTATTTTCCCGTTCCGAAATTGCAGTGGTTTAAAGCGAGATTTCATTTGTATGGAAGCCGGTATAATCTGGAATAATACCGCAGTAGCGGCGCAGGCCTTCAAAGACGCCACTCGTCCGCGCCGTAGTTGCCGCCTGTAATGAGTTTTTTTAAATGCGCAATACATTCACACACCATGACGAGTTGTACTGAATTTACCGTGGTGCGAGTGCAATTCAAACGCCACATCGTTTAAGAAAAAAGGGGAATTTAGCAAAATCAATGTTTAAAAATGTTTAAGTGTAAATAAACACTATAATAATAAAACATAATGAATTACCTTTATCAAAATGTATTGTGAATGTTTTTAAGCTAGTGTGGAGATATAAAATCTTAAAGACGATAACAGTTCATAACTATAGAGGTAGAAGGACAATATTTTTTCAAAAGTACCGCGACAATTTGAATATGAACATGGAGTGTCCATTTAATAAAATAATTCTTTCTACAGACGAGCCGTCATTTGCAGGGTCTAAGGGGCGGAATATTTCATTTATGGGTTATCATGAATTGTAAATTAAATACACGATGCCCCGCTGCTGTATATCATTACTATGAAAACATTGTTTATTATACAGAATACGGAAAAAAAATTTAAACACACGGCTGTTTATGTTCGGGCGAACATAATTTTAGCGTAAGGCTTGGGAAAATAAAAGTAAAACACGACATGGTAACACAATATGTAGTTCATTTTAGAGAAAATGTGTCGTTAGGAGCGAGTAAAGAGCGCGAGGCTGTAGGCGGCGCAGACAGGGCACGCCGGCGCAGCGGGAGCGGAAGGAAGGCGCTGCTAATTACTCGCGCCCGAAGCACAGGCGGCCTCTGAGGGGGATTCTCTTCGAAGGATAATGATATGTGTAAGTATGTGAATTTTTACCCTCCAATATTTTGAGATGCAAAATGTAACTCGGTAAGACGTTTCATTTGAATGTGAAATGTGAAACCGTACAAAATATAGACGCTGCTGACGATGTTTTAGGTGTATGGGTGCAATCGGATGTAAAAAACTCATACACAATATTTTTTAAAATCCTTATATACTGTTTAAACCGACATCTATACGAAACGGTTACTCCATAGCTATTACTAAAATTAAAAATAAAGGCGAACATGTCATTTTTACTGTCTCTGAACTTCTCTTTCATTGCATGACCGCCTCCACGGCCTTTTGCTACTAATTTTTATGTAAAACGCGTGTTGCAGTACAAAAAATGTACGAAGCGAACATAAAATACAGAAATATTGTATTGAATTATGCAGGTACAATATTTTCAAGTAGATTCTTTCGTGATACCAAATGGTAGGCAATACGTTACCCCTACCATCTGCCCCCATTCGACTTTCAATAACGTCTGTTTACTCCTTGATACTTTCATTCACTTTTCCTTTACAAAATCAATTTTAAGATACATAGGTACTGGCTATCATCGTTTTGCACTGAAGAATGTATTTAGAGATATTATGCATGATGCATCTAGGTAATACATATATGTAGTTAATCGTATACACATATAATAATATACCATATTACTTTTTTAACGTTTCCTAATTATTACGAGTAGAAAAATCTTATATCTGTATAGTAATTTTGATTATAGCGTATTTAACGTCGTTTTTTTCAAACTGTTATTGATGTGCTTCAAATAAACATTTCAGATAAACAATTATTTTCCGAGATATTCCGTTTTAATTTACATCACATGCAATTTTATATATGACCACTTGTATGTATATTGCGTAACGTATGTGATGTGAAATATAAAGGGTAGATAATTTGTAGCCGCGGTAGGCAACACGTCGTTATACAAAGAGCGTACAAAGACTCACGAGACGCCTCGGGTCGAGCCATTCATAATATTGTAATAACGGCTTCCAGCAGTTATTCCGTGCTTAAACGTTTTACTGCGGTCATTATCTACCGCTGAAAGGATATGCAGGCGATAAATTGTAGAGCGCCCTCTACCCCCGCCTACCTGCCGCACTTATCGCCAAATCTACCTACTACCGCCTCAGCAGCGAAAACTATTTGTAATTCGATGTTTCTAAAATTGTAGCAACGAAAAGCTGAAATTCCTATTTATCAGCATTACTGACTGTTCGATAACTATGAAAGTCACTAAAAATCTAATGTTCACCTCATTATTTCAGTTACTTCATGTTTTTTTACAAAGGTTTCTGTAATACTGCTTATTAAGGACCTTATTAATTCAGTCGCTGCAAAAGTAATAAAAAAATTCCAGATGAGTAAAGCCATAGCCTGGTTATTCAATTAAGACAAAAGCGTTGTGCTTTTACTCATATTGATTGTATAAATTCAATCTTTATTGATATCTCTCCAACCTATTTCGGTGTATCTGACTGATATCTCAATGTACATATAAAGGGAGCGCGCCTCTCCTTCAGCAATAAAGAGACCATTTAATCGAAGCTTATCTGCCCGGAAGCATTCATTAGATGATTGCAACATTAGTACTGGACTCTTTTCTGAGAACTCCACCCATTTACTTATAATAAGGACAGTATAAATTCTTTAACCTACTAATAGGTACGAAATACCGTTTTATGTTTACAGATTTTTACAGTTTTTGAAGCATACACTAGCCATCTTAACAATTTTATAGATTATATGGAATAATGCTATAGATAGAAAAAGCTAACATTTATGAAAGCATATATGAAAAGGACAAAAATACACACGTGAAATCCCATGTGAAAACAAGTAATGTAGATCTCAGGCGAAAATTAAATTATATAGGGAGGACGAACAAGGGCAGACATATTTTTGCAATCAACGGTCCTAAACTAACACTTGCGAACGGTCAAACATTTTGTTAAGCAATAATCTTAGACTATAACAACTGTTACCAATTACGGCTGATAAGAAAAAATGAAATATCGCTAGTAAACATAATGCGATGAACAAGAAACATTACCTCATTAGATTCAAAAATAAGTAGGTTACCATAAAAGGTTATGAAATGAAATTTAATAAAATCATTCACAATAAGCTCTCGTGTATTAACCTCGACTAGTTTAATTTATAACGTTATATGCTTTATTTACTACAAGTTTATAATTCCATAAGAATTATTTTACGAATTTGTATTTATGTATAGAACATTACTATTTCGGCTCCAGGCATATAATAATTTGTCATAGCAGTTTTGGTGAATATCATGTTTTTAAAACAACAATCTTATCGTATTGTTTTTATGTCAAGAGAGCACAAGCAATGGCAGTGCCGTTTATGAGTGGCAGGTGCCGACATCCAATCTTTAACTAGGCTGTAGGGATTAGAGTTTAAGTGTGAATCGGTTTAGTAAGTACCTAGTAGATGTTAAGAAGAATACAAGTTGACAAAAAGGTTAACGAAACAATACAAGGCCGAACTCAGGTTAAACGTGTAAAAAGCATACCTACCTATCCTTTACGAGACTTACTTGTCATATAAAATCCCACCATTGAGCGTGCATGCAATGCGATTATCAGAAGCGACCGTAGAGCAATAAAGTAACAAGCAGGTAACCTAGACGTTAGAAAAGAGAACAAAATAACAAATATTGTTCATTGTAAACGTTTTACCAGAAACATGAATAACAATATTTGTATACAATATTCACTTTTTAAAAGAGGTCAATAGAAATATTGAAAAATATGGCATAAGGTAAGCAGTGGAACACTGGTGCATAGCAGAGCGGGCGGGTCGCGGCGCCGGCAGGTGGCTCAAATTACCGCATTTGTTACACGTTTACACGAAACTGTATCAATATTTCATGCGGATTTACACGCGCTATCGTGCCTGCATATACCTGCCTACCGTAAAAACGCTACCCTAACGTCAGTACTTATCTACTCTTAATAAATGACATTGACCTACATAGTTCATGATATCGTTATTTTTGGAAAAGGGAACTAGCACTTTACTAACTAGATCTTTAAAAAAAATACAGTTAATTATAAAATTTAATCTATGCTTATCCCAATTGCAAGAAGAAACACAGGACTCTGCTTGCAATGTCAATGCAAGGAGCAGTCTACGAGTATGTTCAGTTGCAAAAGCATCGCCTTGCAACTGGACATAGGTAAAAAAAAACAGAAAATGAAATATGATTTATTTTACCAGTAGACATAATTTACCGATGTGATTTTACTCCTAGACATTCTTATTCGTTTTGCTGAAAGTTTACAAACACGGATAATTTCCGTAAAAAAAATAATTTACAAAAGTAAAATATTCAAATTGCACAAAGTAAATTTATGAACTAGACCATTAGATACTGTAGAAAAACAGTTTTAAACAAAGTAACAAATAGACAAGTTTTGGTCGAAAACAAACTTTGTGATCGTAAGATATTTGCTATAATATTATTTCAATGGAATTGCAGCTCTGAATCCCTACAATGACAACTCATTCAAACGCAAACGCGAACTACGAGTATTTCCATAAGAAAGGCATTGCAAAAGTTTTTCAATTTTCAAGTGACGCAGGTATGATGTAGAACTTTTGATTGGGACACACGAAGACTGTGGTACTATTGATTTTTGCCTAAAACAGTAATTTTTGTAAGTAAACCCCATAAGTATGTAGTATTAAGTACGTAGATACCTATACACATTATAATAGCTTCCTAACTAAGATTACAGAAATATTAGCTTTTGGATGTATTTTACCGATCAATACAATTCTGAACTCATTAAGGTATTGCTTTACAAATATTAAATACCTCCGTGAATTACTGACACGAGCATTTTCTTCATATATTAGTTGGACTCGATAAATTTAAAAGACCAGTTAATAACGAGATGAAAGTGGAAAAATATGTGTTTACAAGACAATTATCGTGGGCGAAAAGGATTTCTTTAAATTGACAGATTTAGTTGTGAACAAGGGGCGCTGAAAACATTATGCAGCATCACGCGAGAAGACGGAGATCGGTGTCTGAAACAGGATCGAGTGGCGTCAGTACCGGAATTAAACGAAAAACACACTTTAAGGACTAAAAATGGCGGGTTCGTCAAGAAAACAAAGATAATTGTCATAGCAGCACCAAGTAAAGGAGTTTCTTTATTATACGCAACCTGGTCCAATACTAGGTATTTATAATAATATTATATTTTTAAACATATGTCATACATAAGACTAACAATTTTTGGAAACTTTTAGCTAATAAATTTCGATTTCGATTAACGCTAAATCGGTATAAAATAGTACCTACCATTAAAACCGCTTTTGTAAATAAAGACGAATACAATAACCTTTTAATACACCTCAAAGTAACTTACTTCTAAATGTATCTATTAGCGTTGAGCGAACTATTATGAAGACAAAATAATTAAAAGGATCCCTCTTGTGTCCATGCGCATTCCCGTTCAATCAGTAAGAGTCACTTCAGTGATTATATTTACTTCAATTTAAAATAGTTCAGTATAATAATATTTGGACACCGCAGCTTCGTTTTTACTTAAGAGGTGATTTATTCGTACACTCGGTTTACCACTTCACCTAGTTCTTGCCAAGCATCCCTGTCATCCTTACGTGACACTGCATAATACCAAACACACCCATTGCACTAATTCTAAAAAGATTGCCTATAAATAAGGACATAATTTATAGGATAGTATGTCAAACAGGATTTATAGTTTGGAATTGTCACCATTGAGCCATGTCCTCGTGCTTTATTAATCCTGAGAAAACCGCTCCTAAGTTCTATGTAAAGTTCATATAACGTTAGTGTGTTAGACAAAATAACAAAGATGCATGCTACGTTAAAATTACTTATAAAATATATTTTTATTTGATAAACAAATTATGCCCATGGCCAGCATTGACGCGGTAGAGGCTGAGATGATGATAATGATGATGATGATGATGATGAAACAAATTTAAACGAAATGTCACACAACAACTTCTATTTTAAAATATTTACGTACTGAAGTATTAGATTTAACATTTCACAATAAAAGTGGCTTGAAAATAAGACATTTTACAATAAAAGGGATTCGAAAATAAAACATTTCACAATAAAAGCGATTTGAAAACAAAAAATCTATATTGTATTTCTACACGATTTAATCCCGCATCGAAATTAGCACTTAGGATGCATTTTCTTTTAATTCCACTGTCGCCGCCCTATTCTATTTCAGGCAACAATCCCCACTCAATCCCCGCGTGATACTGCATAATGTAGTCCCTAAGCCTCCACTCTCGCGACTAAATCTATCAATTTTTAAAAGAAATCTTTGCTACTAGGATAATTGGATACATAAGTATACTTAGATGAATAGAAATATTTAATACTAAAGTTCATCTTCCATTATAGTTAAATATTTTGGTTGAAAGGTTGTATGTGAGTGCGATATTGTTTTAAAAAAAATGCTATAAGGTGCATGAAATGCTCAGAATACGATTCGCCAAAATCATTGTTTTATACAAAGTTAGAACAGATAATATGTTTACTAACTGTTTAGACAATGCGGCGTATATAACCTTAATAAATCGTCCATATAATTGAAGGCATATATCTCTTAGAATTCTCTCACAAATTCCGTCTGACTGTTATCTAAAAAGTGCCGGCGTATGTCCCTGGAGGCTAGCATTTACCAACTCAATAAAACGGGAATGAAAATATTTGGTGTCGTCCAGTGAGATTTCATCGACGTTCAAAGGCTTTACAAAGCTATTGGAGACCGATTTGTTCTAGGTTAAGCCTCAAATACGGCTTTGTATTATTTATATATACAGATATATTAGAGAGTAAATACTTTTATACTTCGTTATAGAATTGGAAAGAAAAGGCACATGATGTTAAGGGGTGAGACTTGGATATCTATATGTATCAAAACTCAAACCTTTCTGCTCTTATTTTGTTACTTACAAAAAGATTATTACTAAATTGTACCTATACAGAAACTGTATCTAAGTAATTCTTCTAATAAAACAACAATGCTTGTATATGCGTTTGTGTGTGTCTGTAATAATGTGTACCTAAAAACAATACATATTTTTTGTATATTATAATAGGTACCTACTGAAAACTTATAACAAGGTAGCAAAGGGATTGATAGAATAGATCACACAAATCCGCCCGCCCTTATCTAAAAAGTGCCGGCGTGCTGTCCCCCGAGGCTCACATTTATCAGCTCTATAAAATTTTGATGAAAACATTTGTTGATATGATTTCTTCGACGTTCGATAAGCATCCTTAGTATACTCACGTTAATCTCGATAACCTCCAAATGTATTTTGATTTTCCGTTACTGCAGTTACAAAGGTTTTGAAGGTGAATGAATCCACTGTCTAGACCTTACTCTAAAGTTTAACTGCCACAGCATCGCCACGGTAAAATGTTGTGCGAGTTAACGGTTGTCGCTCCATTGTTGGATAAGGCTCTACTCTCAGAATAAATTTTTCAACGTAGGTAAAGTGTTCCAGTTGCTGGTAAAGTTGTGCTTGACAAATTTCACATGCTTTACAGATGTAATAAAAGCTCCATGGCGTATATGTTGCCAGTTTATCTTTCCTTTGCCGTTGCAATAAATGTCATTTTATTAAGCAACGCACTCTGTCAAAGATAGGTAGGTACAAGATGAGATTTGAACCCTAGACGAACGAAGTGAGAGGCTGCAATCTACACCACTCAGCCTTAAACTCTATGCAAGTATATACTACTATTAATTATTAATTATTCATTCGTCAACATACTATATAACTATTAATTATTCATTCGTCAACACGACAAAACGATTCTATATTGTATCAGAATTCGTTATTATAAATGCAAATACATAAGTATGTAGACATTACTAGAAATAACCTCAAATATTAAAAATATGTAGTACAACCATTATATTTAAGAGTATTTATGTATATTACACAACGTTTCTTATGTATAAAATGCAGATGCAAACGTATTTTAAAACTAAAAAGAATTTTTATGTTTATTAATAAATTAGTTCAATGCCACTGTCTCCTTGCACACTCCAACCTATTTTCATGCTGTAAAAATCAATATACGACGGCCAAAAATACAGTACCGTACAGTGTATCTATATCTAAAGGGTTGCTTGAATGCCTTTACACTTTGAAATCATTTCCATAGCATGTAGTAACACAATTTCATTTCACCGAAAAAACTTGTCACCGAACCTGACAAGCTGTTAACGTATAATGGTTCTGTGAAACAAGCTCGGAATAAACATATTACTCATTCATAGACACTGCGAGCGATCCTGTTCTGGCGCAACGCGGCAGCAGTAGTTACGTTACTGTTGCCTGCTCGTCTCGCAACGGAATTGACATTTTAGTTATTTAATATATTACAAAATTAATCAATCGTTTATTACAAAAATCATTCGGCATAGATTTATTAAAGAAATTTGTAAAAGAAAATGGATATCGTCAGAAATAGATTATACTTGCGTTTAAACAACTGCATTACATTGTATTGTTATATTTTGAATTCTTTTTGGTTACGGAAAGCATTATATTTAGGCAGGCACTTTGTTTACATGACTTAATTTAAAAATTACACATTTTTAAAGAAAATCAAAGACAAAAGCATTTCACACCTTAGAAAAACATTGTGTCCAACTTTAGAGAATATGATTTTCTTGCATGTTCACACACATAAAACTTCGTAAGCTCAAAAGTGCATGCTAAGATTTGAACCCCAGAAAGAGACGCTAAAATTTATACCCCTAGGCTATCACTGCCTCAGGTATAAATAAATCAGCTCGTATCAATACATCATGTTAAATCATAAATCATTTTAAACTTTACACGTGTTACAGTTTAAAAATTAAGTATTTTGTCAAAATTTTGAGGTAAGTACTAGATGCCTATAATGTTACACAGAACATGTAAACATTAACTCAGTAATGCTTATAGCTGGAGGACTCTTCAGCTCTTCACCCAAAGTTAAATAAACTTAAACATAAAAAAAGAAATCTGTCCCACCGAGACCCACGTAAAAGTAAACTAAAGGTTAAAGTGTACCAGACCTTTTTTTAGCAGTTACCTACTTAAGTTCATGTTAAGAACTGTATTTCCTACGTAGCATATATTACATTGTGGTTCTCCAACAAACCTTAAACAAAAATCTATGTCATTATATAAAGATCAACAACAATTTTTAATCAGTAAATGCGGGAATCTGGAATAAAAAAGTTCCACTTAATGTCAACACAACGACACAACATAAACGTATTTCGTAAACATGTATATCAAACCACAGGCCAGCGCTGACAGCGCTCGCGGTTCTAATTTGTTGACACGGTAGCCGCTACGTTAATTATTAACAAAATTATGCGAAGGTGCCAGTTAATGATAACGTTAACTGGAATTCATAATAGAAAAGGGGCGCAGCTGTATCTGGAGCATATCCGAGTTATGTCCCGCGCGAGACAGGCGCTGATTAAAAATGCAGCGCTTCAAAACGAGCTTGAATCGGCATCGGCGTCGCTCGCGCACGCTGCCGTCAGTGTTGACTTAAACCTGACGTTGAGAGGTTGCTTACGCGCCTCAACTAAATATTGTTATATCTCGGTCGTGTTAAGGTGTAAAATAGACGTTGTGCCGCTTCCACTGCATACAATCACGTGTGACAAAAAAAATGACTAAACATCAGATTGTCCTTGGCGAACCACATCGCACATCACGCTTTGATAATGTAATTATTTAATTACAACTCTTAAATCGTGTTTAATGAAAATATCGCGCGTTCAAATTGAATATAAAATCCGATGGGTGAAGCGTTAACAACTCAACTTAAAGCCAATTTGCCGACTTTTAAATTGGGTCATTGATGCCGCGAAAAGCTGAAAAGCGCTCTTTATTTTTAAACTTCGGCTTCAGATCGATTGCAGCGCTCGCATT
Organism: Aspitha aspitha aspitha; assembly: GCA_018246895.1. Taxonomy (NCBI): domain Eukaryota; kingdom Metazoa; phylum Arthropoda; class Insecta; order Lepidoptera; family Hesperiidae; genus Aspitha; species Aspitha aspitha. The sequence continues at coordinate 6,634 of DWGJ01000018.1, read as the reverse complement.
CATAACACAGAAACGTGGCCAGCGAGCGGTAGGAATGCAGCAAGTGTCGGTATTTTATTTAGGTGGAAAACACAGCGATATCCGTTCCGGTTCTATTTTCGCGCTATATCGTTTATTACGAGGGCCGCCGCGCCGACATTAGGGCGCGGTGCCCCGCGCGGGAGTCGTTCGGCCTCTCCACCGCCTGATATTATATTCTGAAGCACGCCCGCCTAGCTTCGCCTCACGTCAGATATTTCAAGTGTTGTTACTAGCACCATGTATTAATCTAGTCTTAGGCATAGATCTCGCCCGGTGCAGTCGTCTGCATCATTATAATTTCTCTTGAATACTATGAGTACATTTTAAAGTTTACCAAGTTTGCGTTTGCCGATATCATGGATACTCTTCTTTCGTTCTATTTGAATTAGTAAGTATTCATTTCATTATTGTGGTTTGCATACATTTCTCACATTTGGTGTCTTACATGGTTCATTTTGTATGATGATAATCTTTTAAGGACACTTTTCCTAAGCTTCATACTCAATATAAGTACTCTGTATCATAATAATATTACAATTTGTATCTAAATATTTGCGGAGCATATTTTGTATATATAACAAGTTGACATTTCAATTATTTTCCTATAATATATTACACTAGTAAAAAATATTAAACGTTTCCATATAAAATTCTTTTATGAAAAACGTCTATTTTGTTACAAGTGCTTGCTATTGTAGCGTTGTGAAAAGCGTCACCGACAAAGGCTCGCCATGGAAAGAGTGCTAGAACCTTCGTATGCTACCTCTGTATATAAAACTATTACATAAATCTTGTAATTAAAATAATAACCAAAAATACTTAACATCATATTATATACATGTGTATCCACTATCAAATTTAAACAGGCAGCGAATCAGTGTTGCACATTTTTTTAAATCTACACATAACCTTTCCATTAAAATCATAATCCACTCTGGAAATTGAATGGGGCTTCTTTTGCTGCAGTCAATTAGTAGATTGTTGATTACTGTTCCTAAATTTCACAGTTATACACATCCTAACAGAATTAAATCTGGACTCGTGCATTCGTATTTTTTATGATTTGCCGTTTGTTTTATTATACCGGCGACCCATTTTTGAAATGTAATTAACATTTTTCTTTTATTACTAATCCAACAGCACAATTATTATTTAACCATCCACCAATAATCTTTAAGATTATCCCTCATTTGGCATCACCGTGGGGGAAAACATCTAGAGAAAACGTATACGCTAAAGAGTTTTCTAGAATGTTGTAGGTAGTTTAAAGTGAGTGAAGTTTGTCAACCCGCATTTGGCAGGCGTGCAACATGGCCTTAACCTCTCTCGTTCTGGGTATTTTGAACAATGATACAGTAAAAATATGGATGATGATTCAAACATAATAATACACTGAAAACTTTTTTAGTTTTATTTCATAAACACAATTTTATTTCATACACACTATCCCAATGACAGCATGCAGACGTTGAAAATATACTACTACATGGTGGACGTTAACGATCTTCTAGATCAATGGCATACAAAGGGGTAAAAACGGCAGTCCACTTATAATTATGTATATTCTTGTTAACATTGCTGTATTACTGGTAGAATTCAATTAAATATATAAATGTACATTTGTATATAATATAAGTACTTAGCTTAGTACATTGTCAATGTTCGAGTGGCGAACAACAATTTCAACCATAAAAAGCCTCATACAAGAAAATGTGTTTTGATCAGGTGCTTAAGAAATAATGAAAGCGGCAAAACGCTTGCCACGCTACTATTTGACTCTGCGACAGTGTTATTAACTGTGAGCACTCGGCCTATTAAGGGACCTTTTTTGAAAAGCCTCGCTATAGGTATTCATTAGCGCTCTTACTGCGGCATTCATTAGTAGTTGTAGCGTGCGTCGAGCGTTATCCTCTTATTGTTTTTACCTTGTTTTAGAATAATAAAAAAATTGACTGGATACACTTACCCGTATATAATATTTTATGAGGTGTGTGAAGTCTACCAATCCGCACTTGGCCTGCGTGGTAGACTGTGACCTAAATCCCTCTCAGTATGAGAGGAGACCCGGTCCAGCAGTGGCCCATAAAAAGAGTCGAACAACAACACTTACCCATTCAACGATAAGGTATTTTCATAGAAATCAAAGGAAGAATAATTAAATAAATACAGGTAGCGGCGCGCAACAATCCCAGCTATATCGATTTCTACCGCTACGCTATCTTTTTTGCAACATTGTTTTCCAAGTTTAAGATTTGGTAACACGGTCGTCACTATAATTTCTTTCTTTACCTCTGAATACTCACTGCAAACAAGAAGTTTATTCGTCTTATCTGATAATCGATTTATTTTATGACAACGTCGGGTATCAGGGAGTCAAAAACATTTTTTTAATAATAGAAACACTAATATTGTATTGTACGAGTTGTTTAAAACTTCATTTAAATATTATTAAAAGCTGAGATGATAAAAATTTCCAAGTGAAAATACATATTTGGAAAGGACCATGCAGAATATATATCTCATTTAGTAGATGAAGAGTCTGATTCATTTCCCAAACGGCTGTACCGGTGCGCTTTGCTGTAGATTTGCGGACTATCGATTACACATATATTCCTATTTACTACCTTCTACGGCAAGACACTGGCCAAAGATAGCAAATGTTTCATTTGACTTCTATTTTATTTACTGCTTACAAATGTCTGCCTGAAAATTAGCTCATGTTTTATTTGTTTATTATATACATATATCATGCTTTAACATTTTTCGTACAATTTGAAATATTATTTCCATTTTTGAACCATAATACGATTTGCTTACATAGTGGTACAAAAATGGATTGTGACGTAATGAAAATGGATGGCTACTTATCGTCAGTCTCATGTTAATAAACATCCGCCGATCATTCCGTGATTTACATTTGTTCGCCATTATACTCTAATTGACATTAGCTGTTTGCTTTGTTAAAGGATTATAGTGTTCAATAGTCAATGTGTTAAGGCAGCGGGTACACGACATGATTAAAGAGGAGGCGGCCGCGAGCGGCATCCGCGGCTGGGGCTGTACTCCCACCGGGGAGCCGCCGCCTGCAGCGGTCTCTTCAGATGAGCACACGAATACTAATTCAGGATGCTTACCTCCCGCGCTCAAAAGAGGCTGGAGAAGAACAACCCTTTATGGAATCCTCGTGTTCCTTTTGCTGCTCGTTTGTCTCAATATCGCATTAACACTATGGATTATAAGCGCCCTGAGATTAAGTATGGTAGGTACAGTACGTTTTTCATACCTGAATGACATAAAATATACGTGACACTTACAATATGTATCGTGACTGCCACATGTATGTTTTATCTCACCATGTTGTAACTATGTAGTCGCTTACACGTGCAAACAAAAATTTAATTAATGAAAAAGAAAGCATATTTAATTATAAAGTTTTCTTCAATAAAGAAGCAAAAATTTACTGTCTTCTGTTGTTTTTTATCCATATCGTTCTATGTTTCTATCTATGTATGGTGTTATCTTTTAAGGCTGGTATCGGTCCTATAAAGATTGTAAAAGATGGCATCCAGCTGGAAGGACAAGCGTGGCTGGTGGACAACCTGGTTGCCTCTACAATAATGTCGCAGTTCGCTCGTCCTATCACTCTGCACTCCTACCGCAATTTCACTATACTTGTTACTGAACCCGGTCGCATGGAGTACTCGAAAATGTTAATAAGTTAGTATGTTACAATATTTTAGTAGGTTAATTAAAAAATTTTGTAAATGGTCGTAATTTTTTATTTTTACTATCGGAGAAATCTGTTAATTTCAATGTTATATCACCTATGTTATGCTGTTTCTAAATAACGGCATTAAATATTTTGTCAACTGAAGTTTAGATACGGTACATACTCTTCAAATGTCTGTTTTTTTTACATTTCTTAATCAACTCTTATTCTCCAATGAAAGAATCTGCGCGACATGTAATCCTGCCGTTAAGTGTGTAGTTGTCCTTTATTTGTAGTGTTCCAGATTAATTATTGCGAAAGCATCTGCTTTCGCATCTCTATGCTAAAAAGAGAGTTGTTGCATCAAAAACACATTCCAAAAAACGGAGTAAAATGTGTCCGGTCAAGGTTTATATTTCCTCTCTCTTTATAGAGCGCGACAGCATAGAATGCAGCGGACGAACATTTCAAATTCATGATTCCCGCGGGAATGACGTGTTCCACGCATCGCGCGAAGAAGTGCGGATTTTTTCAGAAAATCTCGCAGTAGACGGTTCCGGTGGCCTTGTGGTGCGCAGTACAGTGCAGAGCCCCTCTGTTCGAGCCCCGCCCGGATATGATCTGCAGTGAGTTCCCAATAGATGTATACGATCTTAGTTAATCAGTTCTGGCTCGTTGCATTTCTATGACAAGAGAAGTCTTGCAAGATAAATATAGTTTCGCAATTGACGTTTAGGCGGACGTGTTTAAATTGAATTCTACTAATATGTATGTATGCCACTAACTACGAGTACGGCATGCACAACTTCTTAACTACTCATATATTTTTTTAATACTTTATCTGCACAAAGGTAAGGAGCTTAGAATTATTTATAATGTTACAATTATAGTGTATAATTTATAAATAAGGTACGTGGTAATGAATTGTAAGTGATATTTGAAACACCGTATATATATATATATATATATATATGGACTTATACTAACTGAATTCACAGTAACAGTCCCTATAGCCCTGTTAGGAGTCGGTTGAAGATGTCTATGGGCGGCAGCAGTCACTTGTGATTACTCGTTTGCTACTCTATTTAATTAAAAAATTAAATTGACGTATGCCTTGTCATCATTAGCGGCTATAGAAATAGTCACATTGCCATTTTAAGTTAAACGTGATATATTTTCAGGCTGGAGTCATTGACGAGACGTCTCGACATAAGAGCGCCGCAGTCCATTCATCTGGAAAGTAGAGCCGGCGGCATTGACATTACTTCACATACCAATATAAAACTTGATTCCATTGTTGGTGCTGTAAGTAACTTAACAATATAGCGTTGAAATTTAATAAAGATTAAGTATTATACAGTACACAGCATTGTACGTATTGGTATATATTGACACGTAGCCGAATTCTTAATATCTGACTTAACTACACACTTCAGCTAATGTAAAGTTTGTACAAATGAACACTAGCTATCAATAAGTTAATTAATTAAAACAATCTATAAAACTGATGAAATTCATGTAACACATCGTGTTTTCATCACCATCATAATTGCTCTCCTTGCACAATGCAATGTGTTTTTTTTTCAGATAAAGATTGATGCACCCAACGTAATCATCAGCAACTTAAAAGAAGCTTCTGTGTCAGAAGATAACCAACAAAAGAACACAAGGGGAAAGAAAGTGTATCAACTATGCGCTTGCGCAACCGGAAAGCTGTTTCTCGCAGCGCCCGATACGATTTGCGCTGTCCAAGATAACGACAAAGAATTATGCCGATGACGAAACAAAGAACATATATCAAAGCGTATAAAATATTATATTAGCAATTTCTAATTTAATGACATATCTACGATTTCCTATTTATATATTAAGTGTATGGTAATTATAAAAATTCAGACATACGTACTATGTATATAGATCGCCACGAAAAGTAGACAATATAATATTGTAATATTGAAAATGGTGTTTATGAGGAATTGCGGTGAGTAATTTAAAAACGTGTTTTAATCTCCTAATAGGAATTAAGAATGCACGCAGTGAACAATGTCGCTCAACTTATATCTAATAGCAAAGGAACACCGAAAATTTTGATGTTATTAATATGTGACACATCGAACTGATTGTATACCTAGGGGAATAGACACAAGTAAGAACTAGTTAGTTGTAGTTTTATCGTAGGATAATAAAAATATTTCTAAATTAATGAGAGGAATTTGCACCAGGCACAATTTATATTTTAGTACACAAATGTGATAAATATATTATACTTATTGAATTATTTTTCCTGTATCCATGTTGTTTGTACTTATTCCCTTTTGTAAAGCTTTGTGAGTACATAAATTCCCTTCTCTCGTTATCAACTCACACACTTTTGATGTCCTTATGTATGGACATACATATAATTAACTAAACGCGCAATATCCATTAAATTTCATTTTATTCTTTATAGTTAAATGAAAGATTAGACATTACAAATATACTTCAATTTTATATATACTTCATACTTCAATTTTATTATGTTTGTATACATGATTAACAACAAATTCATTCTAAATAGGACCTCTATCTTCTCAACTGTAACGTTAAAAAGGAAGAAAATAGCAAAATACACTGAATTTTTCTTAAATAAAAAACATTAAAAGAATTTTTTTTGAATTATCATAGCGTGAGCATGCAAAACTAAGTTTTTGGAGTAAATCCTATTCAAATTTATTTAAGATATCAACATCAACACAATTACCAATGCCCCGCATTACGTTTCTTATGTCGTTTTGTTCAGTTACAATAGCTTGATTGTTGATAAACAACAATTTTAACAAAACAAAAACCAAGGTATGTTTGTAACTACATCCAAACATACTCGTAGTTATAGGTGAGATGTGCTTGTGTCGCACGTATGACTTA
>DWGJ01000017.1:0-66904 GCA_018246895.1 Aspitha aspitha aspitha | reverse complement strand
TCGGAGCATTCCCTTTCTCATTTTTACACCGATGCTCTCTTTCACACAAAGCATCTTTCTTACATCAACATTGCGAAATCTCTATGAATGTCCACAAATTTAACTATCGAGAGTATTTTATATTTTTTCCTACATGACCCGTCCTATCAATACACGGGTAGAACTAGAAATCATAGATTCAAAATTAATTGACAATGTCGAATAGAATTCTTAGATATTACCTACGTACTACGTAATATACATATATTATATTACCTACGTAGGATATCGTTGTTTCATCTCTTCACTCGTTTGACAGCACGTAACACGGAAAGTGCTTAAGTTCCAAACTACCTTTCAGTTCGAAGTTTGTGACCGGACTTGCAATCTTTGAAGTTCGCTGCTCGGTCACTTCGTCTCAGATAACCGTGCACTAGCAGTTCACGGAATATTACGGAATATGCACCAAAAGATTTTTACATATACACAAGCATATTTGTCTGTATTGCTTGAACGAGAGTTATAGGTGTAAAGTTGTTATCTCCTTGTCAGCCTCGGTAATGGTTAAAATATTTGGCAGTAAAACTGCCGTAGCAGTATTCAAAATATACTAATCAAATAAATATACATATATACACATTAGATGTTGTTACGATAGTATTTATTAGAAATTAGATAAATTTCAAATGCAAATGATTTATTTAATATGCTCAGTTCCACTAAAACAGTGTTTTATAAGTCCCATGGGGGCAGTTGCCTAATGTTATCATATGTACTAAACTGTACGTAAATATTTAGCTAACAAATATTGCTATTATCTATATGACCAAATTATAATATGATAAAGAAAACTTTTATACAGTATTACAAACAATGATTTCAAACATTCTGGGGCAAATAATTAGGGACAATTATAATTTATTATCATAAATTATAAATGTCCATCCATCCAAATTTACAAGATGTTTTTAAATTTAATTTATTAAGATGATAGCATATTTTTAGACGATTTAAATTGACTTAGATTTGATTCTAAAAAAATGATACAATGAGTCGACCCGATGCTCTTAGTACACCATAAAGACTCACATTTACTTCAGCACACACAAAACATAATACAAAAGACAGTCTCTAAAGGTTTCACAAAGGTCGGTAGAGAGCGTTGTCTTCCATATTACCTTTGAGAAGATGGCAAAGATACAATAAAGTGGATAAAATAGAGCAGGGTTCCCGAAAAATACCGCTAATATAATAAAATGCAGATTCATAACAAAATAGAATACAGATTCATAAAAAAATTACAGACATTCACGCGTTTTTCATATTTGTTGCAAATATGCTTGTGGTCGAGCATATTGAATGATGGTTAGAGCTGTTATTCAATCACAAGTGCTTCCTTTTAAAACTACATTAGTACACATGAAGTGCCACCCAGTACCAGTAAAGACAGATGCAGGGATATTTTCATGTCTTGAGACATCTTGAAGACCCTAGGATGCCAAAGAAGGATGAGGAAATCAACTTAGAGTGATAGAAATTCTATAAAAAGATGGATGCTAACTAAAATTAATACTAACGGAAAATCTAAAGACAAACACCTGCCTTTAGGTGGATACCTACACTGACATTTTAAACATTTTATAGAATTATTAGACCACTCAATATTTTGCCTTTCACGGGGAATAAATTAAAGGAATATACATATTATCGTTAAAATTGTAATCACCATTATTTATTAACTACAGTAAAATCCACATATTTTTAAGTCAGATATTGTAAACGATCGCAAGGCTGAGCGAAAAATAAAAAGAATGTATAAAATTTTAAACTGAAAAATGTAACAAATTATTGAGACCAACAATCTTAATTGGGAAACAAGAGGCCTTAATGCTGCTCAGCAGTCTGTCTCCATTTGTTCATCTCATCAAGGAAAAGATCAATTAGGGAGATTAGTTATCTCCTTTTAAGATTGCTTCATTGCGAAGAAGAGGGGTTGGGTTGGAGGGAGGTGTCGAAATCACACAATATCTCTTTCCTGGTTTCTGCCTAAGGCTAATAACTAGGGTTGTCGCATTGTAATAGATTATAACTGTAAAATTTATGATACAACTAAATATTGATATAGTAATGGTAAATAAAAAAAATACTTAAGTTCATTTCTCATAAAACCGTATTTCATACAAGTTACAGCATATGCTTTAAATTAATATTTTATAGACCAAGCCAACCCTTAAAAAAGAAAAAAATAAGCTAGTCTGAAGTCGCTGAATGAAAACGAGTCTCTAAAGATAATATTTGTCTTGCGTTCTAGTTTTTCTTATTTAAAAGGCAATCAAGATTTTATAACTATGTACTTGGAGTTCTAAAAAGTTGAAATGTATAAAATGTGTTCTAGTTATCGATAAATATATAAGCATCACTCATAAGGAAATTGTTATAAGTAAATTATACCCATATAAGTGTTTTTACTTTCTTTATACACATTATTTTAAAAATATTTATATTCTGTTCTGTTAATTGTAACTGAACAAAGTGAATAACAGTACATTTACATTTGATCCACTATATCTTGCACGACCTCTTGCGGAAGTATTTCTAATGAAATTTAACTAATATTTATTATGTAGTTTCGACAACCCTAACTATAAATGAACAAAGCTTTAAAGTCGCGGCAAACAAAGAGCGTTAATGCGTCCCGATCCAAGTATTTCAGTGCGATTAAAGCGGCCCGGTGTGTTGTCTATTTGTATGAATATAGCCGCAATGCAAAGAGTTATAAACACGCAGAAGTTGTTGCACTAAACAAACGAAAAACAAAAGGATTTAAGATACTGTTTAATCTAAAGAAAAGTGTAGCAGAAACATGTTTTAAATTGTTGTTTGTAGCATTCTGAGATTATTGTAGAACGATTTGTTTAATCGTAGACTGTTACATAATATGAGCGGGAGATAGACAATATCTTACAGGTCTGATGATAATCCATTTTATAGACGGATTATTACAACAGAGCTAGCTTTACTAACTGTTAGATGACCTATGCAATATATCTCGCAGATCAATCATAATAAATAGATCCCTTATTTTCTTCAAAATACAATTCTACTGATAACATATGCAAAAAGTTTAGCAATTCCAACATTTATATTCTTTAAAAAATCAAAATAATTATCTATTGCAACAAGATAATACTGTTAACGTTAAAAAATTTATATGTACTTTATATTTGATACTGGAGTATTATTACCCTTTCTGGGAGTGCTTAAAACTTTCCGCTTTTGTTACAAGATGGCATCCGTTAATCCAATTGTAGACTAACTATTACCTGCAAGTTAGCCCTCGAGTTTGCTGAATTGTATAAATTTAACGTACTACTTAAACTCGCGCTAACGATTCTAAAAGCTTGTTATGAAACATATTTTTTTAATAATCTATTTTTTGTTACGTAATTCGTAACCATTTATTAAACATCCTTCATTTTTTTAAAGGCAATGAAATAATTAGTATTTCAGCGTAACCCACTAGTTTTCGCTGATATTAGACACTAAATCTATAAATGTAAGGGTATATCTAGTCAATAAAACTTCTAGTCTACGCTGCAGATACTAACGTTCTGTTTGTAACCGCCTATGCAGTTGCGGTGTCTAACGCGTATCATTCGCCGCTGTATTCGAATTTCCCGTTTGGTGCCGCAGAAGATTATCAGCTGTACCGCGCATGTTTGGAGTTACGTCGCCCTAACATTGCAATTGTTCGGAATACGGCGTATTTAACTGGTGTCGTTGTTATATTTATTTAGTTATTGACTTTGATTTTGTGCCTTCCATTTAACTATAGGTGATGATGATAAACTGTAGCAGACTTCATCAATAAGGAAACAAAAGAATAATAGATAATTACTTACATACTAAAGTTAGAACATAGAACTTCTTTCGTTCTTAACAAATTTAATCTACCTTATAAAACATACCATATTTTATGCTATGCTATCATTGTATACCATAACAACCTTAATAAACATTGTGGAGTCCACATCCGACATTTAATAGGTGTCTACACTATGAATGTAGTATTCTGCGTCAAACACAAAACCACTACGAATTCCTTTAATATTAAACAATCTACACACCATTGCACTCAATGAACGTTGTACATTTAATTTAAGGTAGAGCATTGTAAACACACGAATTAATTTAAATGTACGGACATAACTATAATATATTACAGTTTTAATCTGCGTTGCAGACTGTACCCGTAATGACGCTGTCGCCGTATCCGCGGTTGCGGTTACTTCTAATGCGTAGGTACACTCGCTACAGCTCATTTGAATTTACCGGTTTGTACCGCACAAGATAATTAGTGGCACTGCGATTATTAAGACTTGAGCGCTGCTTAATATCACAATTGTTTAGACATGAGGATATTTGATTTTTTCTTATTTATTTTTGTGGGATTATCCTTAGCGGATTTGTAGGGGATAATGATTTTAAAGCCTATTTTGAGTAGGTATTAAAACATGCAATACCCATTAACTGTATGTTAAGCATAAATATGTAAATATTACTTGAACCATTTATTTCAATCTTTAGGATAAAATCCACGATAGAGAATTGATGTTATCAAAAACCACGGCGGCAGGAGGCTTAGAAGATATAAGGCGCTATAAAACTGGGCTCTGGTGACGGGATGGCCCAATTTGGCGCATTTAACTGCTATCCAGGGACGCGATAGCTCCAAGGGAGTTATTAGTCTTTAACAAAATGGCGGGAGATTTTTCTTCTTTAAAGTATTCCGCGATTGTATCTCGCGGTTGTGAAAACACGGCGACTACTTTATTTCTGTAATTCTGATTCAGCCTTGGCCTAATAATGAATATTTCAAAACGTAGGTTGTTTTTTCTTTTCGAATTCTTCCGAAGAACAAGTTGTATTAATACAAACATTAAAAAATGTAACAAAATTTTCATTTCTCCATCTATTCGCACAAGATAGAAGAAATTAAACAAGGGTTAACTGAACGAATTTGAACTAATAGTTCCATTCCAATAGTTTTATTAGGGTTGGTTGCATATATCTATGGACGGTCACTTGTACCTACTGCTTGCCCATTTTCTACTCTGTATACACAGAACAAAATCATCATTGAATATTTCGTTCTGGGGAACTAATAAGAGCAAGCGTACCAACTCAACATTCGCAAAGTCTTAACTCTGACCTTCACATAAACTCAACACTCATCCACGTTGACTCTTCCGTCTTTGTTCATACTTTTTCAATCTCAATCAGTCAGTTTTCATTCATTATCATAGTTCTTCTATTCGCTCACTACGTTCGGGTACTCGCACTTGGCTTATATTATGTATGTATATAACGTTCAAGCAATCGTACTAGCAGAACCATACGCATAATGAAATCGATATCTAAAATCATCTCTAAACCAAAGATTATAACTACAACCATTGCACAAAAATAACATATAAAAAAGTTGTGAGCGTTACGTTTTCTGTATCACATTAAGCCGAACCTATCCCTCCACCATACACTTTGCAAGGTAAACATACAATGCTATCTATTAAAAACGCTCGTTAGATGGCCCCTGAAAACAAACACCTAAAGTAAGCGGAAGTTAATTGTATGACCGTATTCACTGTAAACTGCTGGCGGGCGTGGCTGCCGCGTGTCTTATAGGGAATGACTATACTACGAAACGATGAAAATTCTCGTACCAGTAAATTTAAAGTTATTTTTCCTCGTAATAAAGAAGAAAATATTACAATAATGTGTCAATATTTTAAGGATTGTGTAGACTTAAGAAACAAGCAGTGGCAAATCGTTACTGTAAACACATCTTATGAGCATAATAATCCAAATGGAGCCTTACAGGTTTTAGTCAACTATGCTGATTATTGCGAATTTTAGGTATAGTGCCATTCTCAAATAAATAAATATTTCAACTTCTGTAACTACTGTACTGTAATTAATATTATGTATGTTATATCAGCCAGAGCAGCTTCACTAATTCGCTATTATCATGCAATTTATACGCTAGCCGGCATTAGTGAGACCATTTCGTAAGGCAGGCGTGGTCAGTCAGTGACCTCTGCGCGGTAGAAGTCTAATTAAAATTATACATTTTAAAATTCATAACGCTACGTCGCTACGCCGCTACGCGCGACTTTGTAGCGCTGGATTGTATTATTTTTGGATTAATTACTACTATATAGGGTACATCTACGGTCTATCTAGGACACAACTCTATATAATATACTTACAATTTTTTTATTTTACTAATAAAAACATCTGAAATATACTCAACCACATGTAACTAATTGATATAAACTGAAGAAGCCCTAATGCTGTGTCTCAAAGTACTCCAAGTCGTATTGTGTTGTTACTTACCATGTAATATTGTTTGGAAACATAAGTATCGCCGAGTGATAGGCGATATATTAAAAGTTTATTTAAATTCCCTATCGTAAATGAGGCAATCTTTCATTTTGTTGGTTGATTTATTGGCACAGTTAATAAAGTTTCCAATTTTAATTTCGCATGGCCGCTATTCAAGTGCAGCGTCCTTTTCGTCGTTAATGTCGGAAACCACTGATGGTTTGCAGTTAATCATGAATTTCGACGATGTTATATAATTCATTTTATTCTGAAAGTCATAATTGTGTGTATGTGTGTATCATTACATTCATTTTTAATATGAATAATTCAAAACAGAATTCATTTCGGGATTATGTATAGCAGATAATCCCATAAAGATTTATTCCTCGAACTAATAGATTAAAGGAAATATAAATTATTTAAAAAACAATAAAATTAATTTTTAATAAGCAAACAAACGCATAAAAAATGGAGTGAGAAAGTTGAAGTTATACCGTTCATATATTGAAGCTTTCAATATACAAGTTCAGTGTCAGTTGCATTTCTAACAACGGGTCGTAGGAGAGGCGCGCTGCAAATTCTATGGAAAATAATGAGAGCAACGCGCGTGACCTTGCACATTGCAAAACATTATCCAGCTTTCATCTCGCGCTATGATACTCGCATAAATATGTGTATGTATGTATGTATCTACATTAGGTTGTCGCGAAACAACTACACCCGTTGGGTACAATCTACCACATATATTCTCGACATACTGGTATTGACAAACACAAATCGTTTATGTCTACAAATAGGGGTGATTTAATAGATTTTACAGCATATATCAATCAATATTTTTACTATTTACGGTGTACCATTTAGATATTAAAATTAAAGCTAAACTAGGTTAAAAATAATATGTACAAATATATTTTAAACACTAAAATCATCTCAAAAGCCCTAGTTTAATATCTAATATTTGCACATAAATATCAAACTTAGCACACCAGAGATTAATAATATATGCCTTTGAATATATAGATTCCAAAGCTACTTATCGCGATATTTAAAAAAAAATTTAAAACGTCAAATTCAATTCAAATTCAATCACGCTCGGAGCTGCTGTATAAAAGTTCCCACTTACACCTAGAGGCATGGAGACTGCGTGCATCCGGCCCATAATGAACCGTTTCCGCTACCACGATGCATTGTAAAATTTAAGTCTTTCTTGAATATAACGAGCGACGTGCCTGGGGTCTGCTCACTTTCACCACTTTTATTAGTATTTTCGTAATGTTACTTTCACTGGTAGTACAACGAGCCCAACTTTGAAAGAAAAAAAATTTCGAAATTTCAACATAAAAAGTATCGATATGCTTTCACACATTTTAAAAATAGAATCAAACGTGAAGGATGCAACCGAAGAAAAATAAATTCTTGATTAAAATACTGCAACATTCGATTCCGAGTAAAAACACAAAAGTTGAAAGAAAGCCAAAATATTCGGAGAAAAAAATACCTTTTTATTTCATAAAAATAAATGTATTTATACTGCTATTGTTTTAACTATGCTCCAGTTAGAAATTATGAATCTGACTTAGATGTGTATATAAGAATAGTTTAGCAGCGCAGTAACAAATATAACTAAATCACGACTGATTAATTAATATATGTAAATAACTCACTAAATATGTCGAATTTATTCAAGCAAGTTACTTTTAATAAAAATATATAAAGATTGTTTACAAACCAAAAAATATCCAAAATAATATGCAAGAAACTATACCTATGATGTTTAATATAAAACTTCTAATATATTGGAACATATGTACGCGGAATCGACATTGGCAAAACATTAGTATGAATTAGTACTTTATTATGAAACTGAGTTTTAAGTAATAACCGGGTAATTTACTGGAAACGTATTCATCGTTGTAATTAGGAATGACATTGTTCCATACTTATTACCCACGTGACTTACACGCGTTCATTTGATAACATGTTATTAAATAAATATTCGAATACAAGTTACCTGATGAAACTATTAATTAAAGAAATGTATTTTTCATGGACAAATGTACCCACCATTGAAACAGCTAGTAAAACAAGTACCTGTTATTACGCTACGACAAAAAAATAGTATTTAAAAGAGTAAACATTTAATAATACATTACTATATATGAATCTTCAATGTAAACTATATTTTTTTATTTATTTAAAAAAGAATATGGTAGATGTAAGTAGTGTATAGTTTCTACCAAACAGCAAAATGTAGCGAGTAGGCATAGACGTTTGGATTCCAATATATTGGATGTCGCTTTCGGTTGACATATACATCAGGTTAAAGTAAATGTCATTGAATCCAGACAACTTTAGAAAGCGAATGAATTCCAAATATGTTTACGAAAAACTTAGGTAATCCTCTCTAAAAATATCAGAGTACTATATTTGTACAAGCCATTACAATATTGGCGTCAAAAAGGTTATGGTTTAGCAAGAAAATGTCTATAATTAGAATAATCTAAATTCGAATCTGCGTAACTGTAATTGGTGGGGTGAAAGTTCCATTCAGTGTTGGTAAGCCGATTACAGTAACTACATAGTACTATTAATTATGAATTAATGTTTTTATATAAAACGGTATAACACAGCACAAATATTTAACAAACACGTTATCTTACCATATAAATGAATGCCGTTTTTGCAACATTTTTCATTGCTGCTCAGTGGAGTCTATAGGAATAGGAGTGCCTATTAGTCATAGCGTCATGTTATATAGCCTATACTGACCAGTGATAATGTTGCATTCAAATGACGAAATACCCTATACTGATCATGTAGCATCCAAATGATGAAAGAATTTTTGAAATCGGTTCATTCGGTCGGTATTTGAACCAATTCGTTACATATACACACACATACAAAATTACAAGTCTTTCCTCATTATAATATTAGTATAGATAAGAAGGTTCACTTAAAAATGGGAAAGAAATTATTTAAACATTCCCTCAGACAAAGACTGCAGGTCCATCCTTGCACAATGTCAATAGTCTCAATGAACTCTCCTGAGGCGCTCTCATCTCTCCTGCCTGCTCTCGCCTGGCTGACGTCACTATCGTGTAATTTGACGTGTAATACTAGACGAGCCTAACTCAATTCCTTTATCTAGGTTCCACCTTTAGGGAATTCCGATAGGGAATTCCTTGAGAGAATCGAAGGTTCCTTGTGTTAAGCTTAATAAGTGTTATCACAGATTGTAGAGTTGTAGAGTAAAGGTTTTATTATCTAATAAGTGTTAGTATTTCTGTAAAAATAATTGAAAACTATAGTGATAGTATAATAATTTTATGTAAATCTGTAACATTCCTATACATTTAAGTGTACCAAATATTATGCAGAAGTTAATATCACGATTATTTCTCATACAGCATATCAAATACAGTAATATAAAATAGGCTTAAATATTCAAATCTCAACAAAAAGTACCTATACGGCAAATATATGTATATACTCGTATATTAAACGTATATTAAATAAACACCGTCTCACTAAAATATCTCTGCCAATGTACTTAAGACACGAACATTGAAGAGGAAGAGCTAACATCTAACACGTCTTGGATATAAGTAGACTAAGACTTACTCACGAACAATTAAGTAAACGATGTTAACTAGCAAACGGGCAAATTGAATGCAAACTTTGATCAATTATTGGTACACAAGTAGCGATAAGTCGCTTGCTCGGTTTCTTGTCTTCAAACTATTATATTATACCGCAATTGAGGCGAGCCGAACTTCTTCGGAGTACGGTAATTTAGATGTAGATGTGTTATTAATACAAAAAAATTATACACATATTTACCCTACATTATTATAAAAGCACCAAAAGCACTAAACAATGCAAAATCAAATATCAGTATACTAACCGAAGTTCATAAAATACCTACTATTACGTACCTATTGTACCATAAGAATAAATAATAGGTACTTCTACACCAAGTACTGTAGCTCTCCTTGCGTATATAAAAAGTACTGTTTTAATTTTTTTTTAAACATTTTAAATATCTATTATTAGAAAGTCTATCCGTTTATAACGTTGCACCGGATTTGCGGAACGAAAATAATTATTTCTTACACATACATACTCGTAAATCAATCAGAAACCTGGAGGCTGTAATAAGCCATATTCCAGCGAAAATATAATGTTAATTCAAAACAAAACAAAAATTCAACATTTTCAAGAAAATCAAACAATAAATGATGTCTAATATTATCCTATTACTTCTTTATGAACGTTTTCTGTATAAATCAAAGGGGTGTTAATATAAAAATCAATGTATATGTAATGTTTTTTATTTTATGTAATTCAATAAGAAGCATTACACTGATATAAAAAAATATACCCAGGATAATAAGCCGTAATTATTTTCTTGCGTTAATATTTACTTTTCATAGGGCGTAATTAGACTTACCTTATAATGGTATTTCCAATAAATTCACCTGTGCTCTTTAAAATTTACATTAAATTCCAGTGAAAAGGTTAATCTTCTTACATTTGTATTGCTATTAACTTTACAGTATGTAGATTATGTTCGCCATAAAATGGAGTATTTACAGTAAATATACTATTTACATAATATGTAGGTAGACATGAATAATTCAACTATCGCAAAATTCAATAGAAATCAGCATCCAGTTTCCAGGCAAGCATGTAATTGGGTTCGGTTTACATAATAGTAATTTAAATTGCTCTCAAATTGTCTTTGTCAAATGTGAATTGTGTCTCTATCCTGAGAACGAATTTTTTATGTTATAAATAACGACATGTTATTCTATTATTGAACAGAATATTCGATCTCAAGAAATACGTCTATTCTTATAAAATGAATATTGCAAAGTGACGTTGAGTACTTCGAAATGTAAAGGGGTGGGGAGAGTGGGAGATGGAAGGGGGCCTGGGCTGGCCGACGATCAGTCACTGTCAAGTTGCCGATAGCGAGAGACGTCTTGGTATTGCGTAGAGTTTTATCGCTAACGATATCAATTCATGTTTTTAATCGAAAATTTATTTTCCTTGATAGGCTCACAAATGGACCGACTACGGGAAGGGCGCATGAATGAATGAATCGGAAGTGATTGAAATAACACCTTATAAATTGTTATTTTGCCATGAAATGTTGACAGTACCTAGATTTAATTTAATTTTTATTTATTGTACAATATGTATGGTTTGACTTTTTTTATACATATAACTTTGCTGGCCATCAGAGTTATGGAGATATTGAACATTTTAAAATTTAAAAAAAATAATGTCATTATGTACTATTATACATATACAAATCGAAATGATTCCCGTCAGAACGGTATTTTTCCATATTTCTTTAAGGATACAAATTAAAACAATGCGAACACAAGAGCACTACCCTATAGACTTTTTAGACTATACCCAAATGAATTTTTTCACATAACACTTTTAATCAATCGTACAAAGGTAATGAATACCTTTGCAATTATTGACTATTATTATTATTTCAGGGGAAAACCCATTTTTGTAAAATATTTTCCAAAGCACCTTCATTAAGCTGTTTATTCATATTCTATTTACTTTTTATCGAGTTCAGCTCTTCTGAAAATAGACAGGTTATCCAAAATATCTTAGTATAATAAATTAGAATTCACAATATCAAGCAGGAATATAGAATACTTCTGAAAAATTCAGATGATCTAGAAACTAGACCTCAATCTTCGCCCGTCAATCCCAAGCCAGCACATTAATTAACTACAGACTTCTTAATCTCCAAGACTAGATGTAAAAAATTCTAACAAGAAAAGATAGATGATGTTGTACGAGACATTTTAATTTAAATGAGAAATTTTTTTCTTCATGCAAATGAATTTTTGAAAAACTATAATAATTCAAACGTTTTCGTTAGCAATTCGATATTTGAAATAAGACTTTGATTTACATAAAAGTGTACTGATTCTAATTTAACAATTGATATGGACATAACGGGCGAGATTCGAGCTCTTTATTCAAATCGCCGGTGCACCCTTATCATGCCGAATCGTTCGCACTTGCGTCAGTCCCGTCGAGAATTTATTACGCCGCTGATTTTTTCAATTGCTAACCGGTACGCTAGGCGAGATTTATAAGACATTCTCTCACAAAGAGTCACGTAATACAGCTCCTTTGTAGGTGACCCCTACTCGAGATAAGTTCCTTGAGAATAGGAAAAAATGGCACTGATATAGACCAGCTAGAAAACTAGAACTATTATTTCTTATTCGACGCTAGTTCTTTGAACGGGTAGCCCTAGTAAGGGGTATGAATTCAAAATTGTAACTTTTCTTAGTTATAATCACGACTGTTTTATTGTTGATTTTTACATACTACTTTCGCTTCTTCCACTTTTAATGAAGTCGTCAGAAGATTGATATCGATAATAGAAACTTTTCTAGTTGATATGTATTCTATGTGCCACATTAATGTATTCTAAATTCAAAAACAAATATACTAACAAATCTTATTATAAGTGTACAAAAATAAATAATATTATCTCAAAACCATGCAAACTAAGTATAATAAGAAAGTTAAACTGATAACATTAGATATTATTATCATATCTTGAGATTTAAATTTAATGTCAACGGATATCTTAATGATGACATACATTTTTTATCAATAAAAGAGGGCGTGGTCCAGTGATTTCAGAACATGTGATGTAGTATTCAGCGCCTTGTGGCAGCCAATTCTACAGGAAGTACATTAACAATTATGCTTTTGATCCTTCAAAATTGTTTGGGTCAAGATTAATTCTTAGCTTCGTAACGCTTTGGTGGAAATGACAAATGATTATGAAATGACAATTAAATATATATACTTTGAGTGTTAAATTTGTAGAAGTTGCTAAAAAATACCGCTAGAACGCTATGAGCCGAGTCGCTTCTCGTAGTTTTTGCATTTTTTACGAGCGAAGCGTGACTTTTTGCTGAGCACCGCTGCGTCCGGATTTGCATCCTGCGCCGAATGGACTTGGAATAAAGTAAAGGCACGCGATTCCCGTCGCCGCGATTTATTCAAAAATAGATATCGCCTTCGGTTCTATTACTAAGCGTTTCTTGTTTTTAGTATAAATAAAAAGTTCAAGTACTGGTTTAATGTATTTGCCAACCTACTGTAAACATCGGTCAAAAATAATCCTATAACCAAAACAACCATGATATTGCTTACCCACCAAGTGGAAGGCAGATTTGAATCCTGACCGAGCAAACGTCTAACATTATATAAATATTAGTCCTCATGAAAGAACAGTATTGTTATACTCGTATGTAGATGTAGAAGTGTAAAGATTTTTTTCTATTATTATGTTTATATAATCGGACTCTATACAAACATTGTAATGTTCGTGCGGTTATTTAAGTTAAAAAAAACTCAAAATTCAATATAGGAAGGGCAATGCTAATGTTATAACACGAACATTAGAAAATGCAGATAAGAGTTAAGACGAATACGATTCAATTCCTTTGTTTTATTTGTCTTTTCTTTATCTTATCTTTTTTATTTAGTTATTGCTCTTAGTGGTATCCTTGATAATAAAAACTAGTTATTATAATAAGTAAGAACAATGGCCACGAACGCTCGGTTCATTTACAAGATATTCTCGACACTTTCTCGAGTCACCTCAAGACAAAACAAAGCTATCTCACCGTAATCAATCAGTATTCAAACAAACGCGCTTACAAATTGATACCCGGAAATGACTTATCTGTTTCCTGTTCCAAAACACGAAAGCACACGATAAAAGTATTAAATCTCACGGAACGTGCGTGGTTTCTGTACAGATAAATATGTACTATCTGATGCGAGCTAGTATGCGCACTTTATTTGACGTAGAAGGATATTTAATGTTATGGTGTAGCAGCAATATTTATTGGTTCGAGTTTACGGCGTGCAAATTACTACGCATTATTTGTCGTACGTGCGTAACTTACCATAATCCACAAATTATAGACTAAGTGCATCACGTAAATAACGCAGAATGATGTCTTAGCATGTAACACTGTATTCATTATTTTTCAATAACGTATACGCGAAATAACGAATGTACGAAACGAGGCACTAAAATTGTATATTAAGTGATGTTGCGTAGTGAATATAAACGGAAAAGAAATGCCGATCGCTGGCGGCATCGAGGCGAGGCGGGGTGAAGAGCTTACGAGTACAACGTGGCTGCCTCGCTCGGCGAGATCTCATTTACACTGCTCTATCTAAAAATGATCTCTAAACAACTTTTATCGAGATACAGTAAATATTTGTTATATTGATACAGGCCGTGTATACTTTGACAACAACAAAATGCATGTTTTCAAGAAGCATTCATTACATTTTGTTGCTATACTCTATTTGAAACATTTTTAAATACATTAATATAATCGCCAGTATCAGATAATGTAACAATATTAGCAAATTTTTGTACGAATCAACAAAATGAATAAGATATTTTGGTGTTTACTGAAGTCAGATCCCTTCATCTGACATTTATGAACAAATACATACATATATAAACAAAGTCAGACAGACGAAGAGCATATAATTCAGTTATACCTATTTACTTACCTATACGAGTATTACTTATTGTGAAATCTGTTGTAAACGTCTCCGTACTTGTAATAAAGATGCAGCCCAGCAGTGGGACAGAAAATGGTATAGATTTGTTTATATTCTGTTACAAAGTGATAAGTGGACGGAATGCTGTATATTGCCGGCGAAGAATTGTCGATCGTCGTAGGCATTGAAGCGTGAAGCTAGTTCGCAACGTGACCGCACTTGAGTATTGACACTTCTTTGTCTGAAAGCGACATAGCTACTCGTATATCATTCACTATTACAATATTATAGTTATACAGCCACAGTACCTTATTCCGTTAAAGTTATTATTTACATTCTTTAGGGACTACAAGAAAATACTTTTCAATAAAAAATTGTTAGCGTATAAAAATACAGAGTTTTTTTCAAAAGTTTTCTTTTTCCAATATAAAAGAAAACGAAACCAGATCTGTGTACCCCAAGAAATTAAACTAAGGGCGCGTGCGTTTTTTTATTTTCGCTGAATAAAATGGGCGATCGCCATTTGTTACCAGCTTCAATCGTGTCAGCGGTCGAACAATTGAAAGGCTTGTAGGCATTCGGCGGCATTGTGCTGGCTTGACAGCCGGACCGGCGCGCCGGCGAAAGGTCGAGAAACTCCTTTGTAACTGCGATCAATTTGCTGAAAGATATCGCTTTAGTAAGCCGCGGCTGCTGTATCATCTGATAGTAGTTTAAAGGAAAAGTTGCTTTTTGTTGTTTTTGTTATTGGTTTTTTTTCGAAATAACCGATGGCTGCATCTATAGTCATTTCCCTTTGGAAGATAAGTGTAAATTTATTGTAAATTTTCGATACGGGTATGCTTTCCAGAATAACGGTATAAAAATAAGCAAATTCAATCTCGACAGAAATGTTCAGTTTTGCAAATAGGCTAATATTCTGAAGGAATATGTTGTAATTAAGTTGTTGTATTTAAAGTTTTAAATATATTGGAAAAATACAAAATATACCTTCCATATACATTCCTATTCAATAGGATATCGAATTGTTATCGTCTATAAACGAACCTAAAACATTTGCCAACATTTAACATAGACAGAGCTCACAGAAATATCGTGCTTAGTGAAATTTAGTATCTACAATGCGTATTAAGAATATACATATGTTACGATTTTTTAAATCTCCCCGGAGAGATTTCCTTCCGTATCTTATGATCGGATTTTGTGTATTTACAAGCCGACAAAAATTTAAAAAGCAAACCCACTGGACTATTTCGAATATTTACAAAAGCCGCGGCGTTCATAACAAGTGAAGACCCACGACGGACGAATACATATTACATTTTAAAACCACTCTCCAATAATACCTATTTCCGTGATTTTATTAATCGTTCATAGAATCATATAATAAACGTTAATATAGTGATGACGGTAGCCATAATGTTTTCCAATGTTTATGATATGATTTATAATAAAATATACAAAGTAGTACATAGTAACGGTATTAAGCATAAAATAGTTTAATCTGTATTGTGTATAAACACGTAAATGTATCATGTAAATGTACGTAGCAAACAATAACAAGGCACGTGTCATATCGGAACCGCTCGAGTTTTCTGCGCGTGTGTTCTCACTACGAGGGGGGCATTCATCCGAGCGCAGCGCTGTCTGCGGCCCTCTGTTTGCCCGATCCACAATAACTCTTTGTATGACTAACTTTTCACATTGTTCCCTTATTGGTATCAAACTGAGAAACATTTGGATTTCCACCACTGTTCTGCCTGGTGTTACATCTTTTTTGCGGTGGCAGCATTTACCATTTAGTCTGTTACGTGTCGACTAGGTGAACGATGGTTAGTTCTATTACATGCTGCCTTTCGAGTGAAGGTTCCATTTTCTTTAAACTTGCTTCCACTTTATTCTATTTTGATCACATCATGCATTATCCATAACATTTATATATCTCCAATTGTTGGGGCTTATTACTTTCAATTGTGACAAATCAAATTAGTATAAAACCATAATACACCTAGTTTTCATGTCTGGAAACGAACTTTTACTTTTTGTACTTATCTATATTGTGGACCAATATATTATTACCTATATGAATCATTATATACAATAGATATTATACAGATACGTTAAAATGTTAATTCTTTTAGGCATAAACGAATAACATATTTTGCGACGACTCAATAACAGTAATTTTATTTCTAGATCACAATAAATCTACGTCTGATCTGATCAACGGTGTTGTATCGGCAAAACGTTCAGGTTTCCAATGACGTAAGACACAAAGTAATAATAAGTGTTAGTTGACTAGGAGATTGTACAAATAAAAATGGTTACAAAATAAAACAATAACGTAAGTACATACGAGGGTCACGGCATTATATCGGTTTTATTAAGTAACGTGCCATCAATTCACGAAGGTACCTTTTGCAATTCAGAGCCATTTCAAAAAATCTGCCATACGATTAACCATTACCTCATGTCTCCTATTCGCACTGAAAGTGTCGTGGAATGGGTCCAAGTGTTTTCGTTACGTTAAGTTGCGAAAAGAGAAACGGACAGAAATAGAGTGTGAGCGAAACCAATGTAGGTAAATTCATCATAAGCTTAATCTATGAATTATGCATCAATTGACATAAGTTTAGGTAAAGAATTTCCTACCGCATAAAAAAAATTAGTACAAATAACACAAATCTCGAAGATATAACTTTTTACGTCGTACATTTAAAAACTAATCGGTCGAGAACTGTGAGCTTCTTAGATTTCCAATAGTTTATGTGTTATTTTTATTGTCAAGATCTTGTTACACAAATAGATTGTGATACGTGATAGCTGTGGGAGCTATAAATGAAAGATCGCAACGGATTAATTACACATTTTAATAAATAAACAATATGTGTATTCGCTGGCGCCAACGTTTTTGCTGTTTTAAAAAAGGTGACAGCTCACAAACAATTTGCGAAATAACATTCTTGTGTCGCTCATCATCCTTCAATGAAATATTTTAAAATTTAAGATACTTAGTCAATAAAAGAATAAGTCAAGATCACCTATGACGCCCTTTCTATCCTAGCTTTATAATACGAAGAAACGATAAATACGTTAAACCACCGCTAGGTAAGTTATGTTTAACAATTACAATTAAGTTAAACAAAGATTCGTAATAACATTACATCGAAATACAACAAATAAAACCTCGTAAGTTCTCGCTATAAAGGATACATAGACAATTGTGACGGGTACAATAGACGTATCATTCTCCAACCGTTGTTCGACAATTACTCGCAAACGTCCCATTCAATAGTTTTCCGACGCAAATGAGAATAAGAGAAAGGCAAGCTTGCTTGACGACTCATTGTAAGCTCTTAAATAACTGTTAAAATAAGCGTATGAAGATCCCTTTTGCTTTGTCGTCTAAAGCTAAAAACGTTAGCTTTCGAGTGGCAAATGGCTGAAAATTTCGCATTGCTTCGTCAGTCTTTTGTTATTTATATACGAGTTGAGCAAATACCTTTTAATTCATACACAATGAATTTAAATGAATTTTCCATCGGTGCAACATCACTTTCTGTGCAGGATTTAACTTCGGAATTTCCACTATTTATCAGAAACAAAGTCAATAGCTACGTCGGTCAATCGGTCAGTCAGTCAGTCACTTCATCTGTGTGTAGCTATTCGTCATTTAGATTGAATGAAAGCATCTATCGGCTATTAAGGTGAACCTGATAACCAGCAGTAACGGTTACTATTCCTACAATATGGAAAATATGAAATTCTATTTAAAGCATAAGTGCCAATAGTATTGTTGAATAGAAAGTGGCCTCGCTCCATCTACGTTCTCAGAATACAACTTCAACTTTGTTTATTTCAGTTTGTTTGCACTTGTTTATTGGTTGCAGTGGCCGTCTCTGTATGGCTGTTTTCTGAACTAGTAAATCATATCAAGCTACTTTTGTATACTAAGAAAAGTTATTGCTTGCTTGTTTTCTATTAGGTACTTCTATATATGTTATTCAGCCAACCAATAAGCTACTGTCGTGGTGTACTGTTTAAACGTATTCAGTATATAAGCGGTCTTAACACAAATTAATAATACAATACGGTATTAGAATTTACACTCAATTGGATACTTGGGCAGCAAGACAGATTATTTATCGAAGGCATTTCCATCTCAGTAAGTAAAAGCCGGCCTTTGGCTTATCATGGTCGAAGTAATTATTGGCTATGCGAGTCCTCCGTCAATCTTTATTAGCTCACCAATATAATCGATTGGTTAGATTAACGGAGATCTCTCCGAGCGTTACGCTCGATTTGTGTAAATTGAGCTATTGATTAGATTCCTTCTACCCTGGACCGCTACTTAATCAACTAGTGTGATGTATGGTGTTCTCCATTCAATTATACGCTATAGGAAGTAGCCATGAAACAAGGTCAACGATATATCCGTAATTTAGTTTTGTGCTGTCCTAATCAATATCCTTTGTAAATACATAACTTAGCTTCAAGAATAAATTACTATAAATACGATACGAAATGTAATAAATGGAATAGTGTTTCTTTAGAACTGTATATGAAGTTAAAAAGTAGTGGAATCAAAAGAAGCACGTAAAACCGATTGTCGTCTTTATACGTTCAACACCCAGGAATAAAACGTTTCACCCGAGACTTGAGAAAACTTTCTTTTTAGCACATTTTTTGCAGTCTTCAACAAAGTTTAGGGTACAAAGAGATGATTGATAAGTTAAGCGACGGACTGAATGAGAGATCTACTAATAATAACATTGTCGGACTCCATTGTCCGACGGGTTGACCCAATTACGGCGCCGATCACCACACTGGTGAAAAATTTTTCGATCTGTCTACGGAAATTAAATTTTCTGAACACTCGGCCGGTTCGGCGTGGAGAGCAACAGAGCGGCGCGGCCGTTTCGAATTGACCTGTAATGTTCGATGAATATTTTAATATTTTTAGGGTTTCCACTTCCATCGGCTTTAAAATTGCAATACGTGTGCATTGTCTCGCGACCTTGCACCAATATAATATGTACGACATTTTTCAGTTCATCATTTGTGCATGGAAGACACTTTCTTCAATTACTTAAATATTAAAAATGAACAAATTAATTTGCAACAATAAATTCTTAAAATGTTAAACTTTTCCTCATTAAACGTGCATCCAGTTTATTACGGTCAATGATATTATTTCATTTACTAAAATTACGAAAATGTCGTAATCATATGTACAGTGAATGCGTTCAATCTGATTCGATTTCACATTTATTTTTGTTGTACAAAGAACAATTGTAAGTCAAATTACAAAACAATATCAAATTCTATACTGAATACAACGTTGGTACCTACTTTATTGCGCATTTAATATAAGCCCTCACATTGTAAATTGGTGAAGAGAATTCCCGTAGTCAGCGACCTTATTTTAGCTATCGTACTAAGCTGGTATGCAATAGATGGGGTAGGATTTTCTCAATTCATTTGTTATTTCGGGAAGACCGAGTGATCACTCTGCGAGGGATGTACAGACCCTCCGGCCATTGTGTTTTTTTTTCGACGCTGACTATGCGTTTCCACGAAAACGTTCTGAATCTTTTGTAAGCTTGATACTCTATGAGATACCCAGCAGATGGCGCGACACAACTTGTGTAAAATATTTAAATGAATCTGATACTATTTTGTAACGGCCTTATACTATAAACTAATTTTTTGGCATGTTTTTCTGTAATTTACGTGGAAAAAAGATTACGTAATAGTATCTACGGACGTTAATTAACACTAATTCTATATGCGACATATTTACAACAAAGCTCGAAGAGAACTTTTTTTTCGCTGTCTCTAAAACTTCTACAAAGTTATACCTACATATTACAATGATGAAGGGCTATTGTATTTTATTGTTATGAATCGAATTCCTAACAATTACCTTTCTAATAACGAGCGGACGTAACATTACTAAGAACGTACGATCTTCATACATACGTGTGAGTCACCCGTCGATCTTTAGGCAGACGCAAACTAAGCTGAGCGCCCTTGAGTGCGAACCGAAGCGTTGTCTCGACGCGTCATTCTCCCCTCTATCCTTTAACTAGACTGTAGGTATATATGTGTGCATCGTTCACCAGAAATATGACGCGTCTGGTAAAATTCGCTGCCAAAAATGCCTAGAAGACGCGTATAAATTAAATATCTTTCAACACCTATAGGTATACGTATACCTACAAAATAAAAGATATTTTTTACGATAATTAGTTTAAAAGTTTCAAATTTCGAATGCGAGGTTGAGAGCCTTATAAAAAGCCCATTATACGGACTATTAAGTATAAAAGCTACGTGAATAGAATTGTAAGGCAATATTGATTAGGTACTTCGCACTTGCTAGGCATAAGGCACTCGTCAATATTTAGTGAGATGTATAGCAAAGCTGAGCGGATTCGAGTGCACGTCGAAGCGTTGTCTCGACATGCCAATCTCCCCCTCAGTAGTTAAGGTGCATTTATGTTAAGTGTATCGACCGTGGATACATAGATGGTACGAGTATATAGTGCGTCTGGTGAAATGTCAATCGTCGGCCAAATTTAGAAAGTGCAAACCTCTCTACAGATTTTTTGTGTATGTATTACAAAAAAGGAAAAACTTTCGAATGTTAAACAAAACCGTTTCGACCATGTCTCTTCTTTACCTACGAGTTTATTTTACCTTACATCTAGACTTTCATACCTACATAATTAGTGATTTTCGGGTTCCGCTGCAATCATACCTAAAACAAACAAAAGAAAATAAACGATAAAGCCTTTCCAAGGTTGTTGTAGGCTTTCAAATAAGCGTGTCTTAATTGCAGTAATATAAATATATTACAAAATAATCAATTAATAGTTGTAGTTACATCCAATCTGATTTCTCAAAGGCATAAAGACCCGATTATTTAGATGAATAATTTAATCATGAAATATACAAATTTAATTGGGTAAAGACATTCAAAATCTACCTACAATTTTTAAGGTTTTGGAGTTTTTGAAGTTTTCCCCTTGTTTATACTGTTTGTACTCTTTGCGGATACTAGCTATGCATGTATTTGCCTGGAAGAAAAGTTAGTAAAGCTATTGTTTATTTACACACGTGGTGATTATTATAAAGGCTAAGTTTGACAACTTGAATTTGATCAAAATGTACCTAGCAAATCGCTCCGATTGCTGTATCCGGAAATACATAGTGGCAATATGACCCCAGTACTTGCGCATACATAAAGCTGTGTATATTAGTACCTATTAATCGAATAATAAGAGTTAAATAACTTTTTTATTTTAGGTAGTAGGTACAACGCGCACGATGATACAACCCTTTAAAGCTATTTCACTTGCGCCACACTTGCCTGCTACCACAAAGGTGATTAAATTACCATAAGCAAATTAATGCATAACTAAGTTAAACACTTAAACGAAGTGAAACCTCATCAATACGGAGCTTAGCAAAAGCTCGACAGCGCGATGTGATAACACCTATGTACATAGTAACAATTTTCTATCAGCGGTTAATATTTTTAACAGAGATTTGATTTTTATAAATATTGTAGTTGAGTTTTGGTATCTCACTCTAGTACATATATTACTTATCGAAATATATCACAGTCAATATTCGTAATTATAAGAAAAGAACATTTTGTGTCTGGCTTATTTTTTCATATCAGTTATGAATCATACCGTACATATAAGTCCCTTAAAGTCTATTGATCTATCTTTAAGTTTACGAGATCGAACTAACTTTATTAGTAAGTTTATTACTAACACTATTATTGGTTTGTCTGAAACGTCACAGTGTTGTAGTTTTGAGATGAATTCCTGTCAGATTAATCGAGTAATGATAAAACTAGATCACATAACTAGTGGTCCCTGTCCCTGCACACATGTTTTGGATTTCCGTACTACCGAAAACGTAGGAAATTCTATTGTCGGAGTATAAGCGTTACACGTAACATTTACTACATCAACGTTAGTGTTGCGTATTATTGGCTATAATAAACTAATAAGCAAGCAATAACAATAAGTCAATAGGCGGTTATACCGTTATAGCCGCGTATAATAAGCCAACAGCCCGTATTAACAATACTATACTGTTAACCCTGGCACTACTACAAGTGCAAGTGCAATTGTTCTGTTAGTGGCAACACAAACAATGCGGGGCATGATCAAATAGGACGGATGGTCGTAATTAAGATCCACACTGAAGTTATTTGAGAGAAGCAAATACAGTTGACAGTTGCCAATAGTTGGACAAGTCGTGGCGTGTTGTACAAATTTGTAAAATGTTTACAAATATATAATTTTTGTATTCAAATTCTCTAATTACAAAATTTAACCTTTTAACGAGTAATTTTTATCGCATAGAAATACTATTCATGATTAACTAAAAGGGAGCATCGATGTAAAAATGAGAAAGGGAATGTTCCGATGGTTCGGGCATGTGGAAATGGATGATGAAAGAATGACAAAGCAGCTATACAATGCGAGTGTTGATGGACGTAGGTGCCGAGGGAGACCAAGATGGTCCTATCTCGACCAAATAGGTCAGACACTGGCTGACGAGGGAGTAAAAAGCCTCCGAAATCGGTGTGTATACATGAAGAAAATGATGAATGTATACGAAGCACGTCAGGTATATAAGGACAGAGATATTTGGCCCTCGGTGCTTTCTGCCTAACCCTTAGAGAGACATGGCGTGATGATATAATAATAATTAACTAAATCCTTACTTAGCCAAACCAACAAACAATTATTTGTACGGTAACAAAGCAAAAACAACGCTAAGAAACATCTCGTTTATTTTCCTGTAATTTATTCCTCGACATTCCGTGTAACTGAAGCCACCTATTATAAGTTCCAAATTGAAACATACGGAAGACAGAGCAGTACACAAATTTCGGCACAAAGTAAATAAAACTGCCGCAGAAGTACGTAATTATCGATACTCCCCGGAGACCCTTCCAGGAATTGCGAATCTTGTTAAGTAAAGTTGTCCGTGAACTTTCGAATGTATCTAGGTCATACTTCTGAGGTGAAACGTAAAACGTTGAAGAAAATTTGATATCCGAATTTATAAAAGATACTCTTCTCAAATCTTCCTCAACTTTTTCAACGTTTCCTCCCTTTACCGGGCTCAATTTGTCAGGACAATTTAGTGCGTAAATAAAGAACAGTCGAAGGGTCCTGTTCAAATATTTAGCCGTTGAAATGACATAACACGGCCGCGAAAACCAAAAATACTATTGAAAGAAACGAAATATGAATTCCGTACCTACATATGGTACGTTTCAGAACACTAATAAGAAATTATTGTATTTGTCGAAGAACAGTATATATATTTGTACACTATCTTCAAACAATGTACAACTTTACCGATTACTTCGAAAATCAGACTACTGGTACTATTTCAGTCTAACGTTTATTACTATATGCGCAGAATAATTTATTATCGCTCCATAAAAGCAACTGTATGAAAATTCAAATTCAAATTGTTCTTTATTGTGGACAATAGGTAATCAGATGGCAACAATTTCGAAATCATAAAGATCGTCAAGTTGTTATTCACAATAACTTACATATTATAACATATCAGCAAGCCTCTTCGATCAAAGTGACAAGAAGCACTTGGGCTTACACCTCGTTCGCACTCAGCGTGAAAAAAATATCCGAGTGAAAGAAATGAGCGAACGAACTCTACGTTTATTAAACGTTTTTCCATCATGGACGCTCCCGTCATGTGCCCAACAGCTGCCGCGCCCGATTTTTTACCAAGTTCAACTTTTGACCCCACTCCGTTGCGATCATTCATGTGGGAATTGGTTTTTTAGGAAACTCCTGGGGCAATTTGAAACCTAATGATTAGGGCACACGATCCGATTTCGTTCGCGCCATTTCCTTCACTTTTAAGTGGGTGCCTGGATTATAGCCAGAAATTAATTGGTCAAATTTTTTAGTAAATTAAAATTTAGTTTGTCGGTTGCTATACGGATTTTTAAATGGTTCTAAAAACGACGAAACATTTTTCGTACGTTCGTTATTTTTATGTATTGAAACATTTTTCTTGAACACACATATTTCTTACTCAACTGTCCATACATGGCGTAACTTAATAAAACAGTGGGATATTAGACGAAATTCATCACAACCATACAGATTATTATGGAAGAGCCACAAAGTTAGAGACGCCGGGAGACCGAAATTGTTTGTAACCAATTACGAATGACATGTGTCGTAAAAAGCCACATTCGTAACGATACAGCGCACAATCACTTTGTTCAGCCGATACGAGTTTGTTTTGCTATTATTCCTTGAGATTGTAATTAATTACATGGTTGTTTATGGTCGTGCAACAGAGCTGTTGTACTAGCTTGAATAGAATATGATTTAAGTAAGAGACGAACATCTTGAACTCTTATTGAATTGTGTATTTTGTATTATTTACCAATGCGAGTAGTAACGCAAAAGTTATGAACGCTTTTCACGTATTAATAGGTGGGCTACTACCACAGTTTTCATATCAGTAAAGTATCAATGGGTTTCAATGGATACACAAAAAAATGTATATATAGGTATTATTATTAGCGAAGAAACTGAAAAATTCTTAATGTCGTCTGAAGTGTACGAACTTTCCAATTCCAATTCCAATTTGGACAGCGTGCAGCTTGACTTTAGACCTTTTCATTACGAGAGACCGGTGTACAGTAATGGAACAATAAAAAGGTAGACAGATATAAATATGTATATAGATCATTGGGAGTAAAAACGTTCAATGTCAATCATAATTAACCAGCAACAATATCGGATAGCGTCAAACAGCGAGAAACCGCGAACAGAGATATCGCGCCAAACTTATCGTGTTGCAAACTAATCCAATGTCACTAAGGAAGTAAGTAAGCGTAAGTCGACTCAGTAACAGGAAGTATATCAAGTTATGCGTCGATGAACTTGGCGCGGGCTCATTAGTTATATCGTTATCTCGTAACTGATTCATCTTTTGTTATCAAAGATAATAATTCTCTTCAAAGCTTGAGACATAACTACTCGTATATGTATTTGAGATCTTAAAACACATATCATATTAACGTTGATCTAAAGCTTAGGCCAATCCGCGCTGGTGGTGCTGTGGTGAACTCTTCCCCTGGAAGTTCGGGGGTAGCTATCGAAGATTGCCCAAACTACTTTGACAATTATTCTCACAAGCTGAAAAACGGAACACTGGACTAAAACAGGGTTGAAATTATGAACGCTATAGTACTGAGCATTGGCTTGTTACTTAGACTAGCCGGGGCTTGAGCGGTACTCCATCATATCTTAGCAGGTAGTGAAATTAATGGATGCATGCATTAGCGGACAAGACCTACCTCGATTAATTTTAAAGCGCTTGAGAGCTAACATGCTGATAAACTTTGTATAAACAACATAAATTATAACAATGAGAACTAATTATTTTTTCCCGAATTACAAAAACATTCGTACAAATTTTGAAATAAGTCACATTTTCAAATAACCAACCAACAAACGCCTACATAGGTATACTCATAATAACACTGCAATCAAGTACGCTACTAAAAGCGGACTACATTTAAGACCAACTTTTTCTTTGAACTCTATTTCCGGCCAGTTGTGTTGGATTGCATCAATTATTCCTTTCTAAACTGTAAATGTTCACGTAAATATCGATTGGCCGATCGGATAATACAGTAGTATGCAAACGACGTCGTTTTGTCTTGTTAACTAGCCCATACACTAGCCAGCCAGCCGTCCTGCCCGAAAATGTGCTATTTAAATATGTTCGAAAAAAAAGCTATTTTACCTAGTTATACATATTTATTTAGGCTATATCGGTGTTTACTGCATCGTTACTACTGAATCAGGTGGGTTACGAACGAGTATCATTATATTTTACATCATGAATTAATGCATTTACGAATGCGATTATAAAAAATATTGTATAGTTATATGTATTAATACTTTTTAGAATAGATTGTGTAGAAGAAGTTTGTGACGATATTTATATGTGTCGATATATACAAAACAAATCATAACTAATAGCACCCGTTGAATTTTGTAACACGACAGACCAAGTAGGTATATGCTTAAACTTAATTAAAAAGTGAAACCTGATATTTTCTATCAACTCAACAAAATGTAGCTTGTAGTTTTTATCGAAATGAAACCGAATTACGCAATAAAATGGTTTTCATATTAAAAACATTCTGAATTTTCAAACATGAGGAAAATTCAGAATTATATTCTGATATCGACGCTAATCCTCAATACGGCAACGACGACGTGATTGCTCTGTGATTTTCTCCTTTTAGGATCAAATACTGATTATATTCGAATCGAAAACGTATTATATGTACGTTATGGGTTTTTATAATTAGTTAATACGGCAATTAAAATAAAATAAATATCGCACAGTAACGGCTCATGTTATCTCCGAAATATTCTCCTTCATCTTTCTGCATATATTTTTTTAAAATTAAGATCGCTTACATTATTCATATCTGGTTGTTATTTTTACAATAATATTGGAAATAAAATAACAAGAACGTCCTGAACAGTACCTATTCAGTAATGACCAAACACCTCTAATTCATTTATACGTATATTTTATTATAAATCTCGCTTTCGCCAGTACTTTCAAGGAACATAGCCGTTCTACCTATATTTGTAATAACTTAGTAACCTGTTCTAAGCAATTAATAAAATCAAAAGAACAATTTCTTTTGAAAAGTATAAATGTGGAATTGTGTTGCTAAAGCACAAATTGTGGTTTTCTTAGTCTTATCTTACAAGTCTAGTTGTCGAAACATATTTTATCATATTACAAATGTTAAAAATTTTAGTACACGTTAGGCCAATAGTAATAACAATGAAACCCACACGTCATTCAGAATTGTAATAAGAGTTGATATAATGTGAATATAAATTTACGCGACTTCATTAAGACTAACTGCGCATACTTACGAGTAGATCTTGTAGAGTTCGGTAGGATATTAATGCTAAAACACTCTACACTCAGACATTTGACCTTAATCCCAGCGAGTAGCTTAGACTGATTTTAAATACAAATTTGAATTGCAGATAGCATTTATTATTTCAAGAAGAATTTAAAATTTCATATGGATTTTCGAATTGTACGTAAAGTTAAAAATTGAAACAGAATTTTGTGTCTGATTGTTAAGAAATCCAAACCATATTGCATCTTAAAATTATGTACTGAAACAATAAAAATGACCACAAAAAGTCATTTGTAGTGTGATGATTTAAATAATTTCAGTCGAGCAAAGACCGCACCAGACAAGTCTAAAAATACCGGTAATCAATACACATTAATAGCGCAGCAGTCTAATGCGTTCAAGCGTAGTTAGTCGACTATTTACTGCTTACTACTACCCGTGTGTTGCGGTGTGATACGGACGTTTCCACCATTTAGAATTGCTTACCAATTGGAAATAGATAGCTTTCTGGCTTTATTTAAGCAAAATCATATTGTCATTTAAGCATACTAATCACTTCTCCATTTCACTATGTATGTATCAGAATACATAAATAACTGAAATACTGCCACTTATCGATATTAACGGCAGTATTTCAGCTACTTATTACTTTACTTCTTAATTTTATGGGACACTAAAAGAAAACGAACCGACGAAGGTCGGCCAGTAAAATGGCAATGCATATTCAAAACTAATCTCGGATCCGATAACATTTTATGTTTAATAAATTTTGTAAGACATATCATCTTAGTTACTAGGCAAAATTACAAATTAGGTAGGTAATTACAAATTACATTGTATGTATAAAGTACACCTTAGGACCCCAAATTAAACATTTATCAGAATAATTGTGCATTATCTTTAATAAGTCATTAGTTAAAACGTAAGTTGTTTAATACTAAAGATATGACGCTGTAGACAATTATTGTATCATAATAGATAAGTTTCTTTAAACAAACACAATGAAACATTGTAAACACTCAATAAAATTGTTTCACCACAAAAACCCAAGTGAATTTAATAATCAAGCCACAAAGCAAACGTCTCTCAGACAATAACAAATGGAATATTATACTATGTGTGTACAAAGGCAAATTACGGTCATCAATAGTGAAGTGACTTATTGACAAGGTAAAAGTTTATAAATACAACTAAAATGTGGAATCATTATCGAAATTGAAAACTCAACATTTTTTAACGATCCCCTTTTGCTGTTGTTTCTCAAGCATTTGTAAATAGGTACATCTAGTGAGTGTTTCTTTTCTGACATTTTATTTTATTTTTTCTTGTACTGGTAATGGCTATGAACAATAATATTAAAAATAATCTTATAGATCATTATAATAGTGTAACACCGAAGAATCTAAATATAAGAGTTATCCAGATAATCATTTGGAAATTAACGATCTGACTTAAAATCTCACCTAGTTTCTATAAATACATGAAGCCAGTAAAAAAATTTATGAGACCTAGTTTTATTCGTATAGCAACACGAGTTTATAGTAAAAAATAGGTAGGTACTATCGCGTGAAGATAAAAAGCACTTTTAATTACTTTCTCAAACGCGTCGTAACTACTGGTGTCGGGAACAAAATACAATTATTGAGCCCGGCGTCGGTCGTTGAACCGACTCAAGTTCAAGTGTAAGAGCAGCACGCTCCTGTTTATTTTTAGGGACATTAAATATACCCAACTCCTTCTCTGCGTAATATTTCCTGCTGTTCACTAACATTTGCTTTGGCGAAATGTTACTCAGCTCAAGGGTTTGTTCACACTGCAATGACGCAAGACCCCAATGGCTACAATTTGCAGCTCCATGCGACATTGTATGCCAGTCGTTCTTTGTTCTTACACTAATAAAAGTCTACTTCTGCTAATAGAATCCACGTTCATGTTATAGTTTATTCGATGTCTGGTTTACTCTTGGAAATACATACAAATTTAAGGAATTAAAAGTTTTTATAAAATGCTGATTAAAAAACTTTCTTTACGAAAGTATACGTTTCATTAATACTATTTAATAAAGTCAAAACATTATATCTTTTTATCTGACATTCTTTTACTTACGATAGATTTTTAAGTTAACTTGTATAATGGCAAATAGCGTTGCTAATGATTATCATTTATCCACGTGTAAAGCATTAATCTATGCATTTGCCTGATACAAAAATCTTTAAATTCTCAAGAAACGAACAGCTATGTAGTTGTAGACTTTTCGTTTTATTATTTCTGAATATTGCAAGTATAAAATCATTACGCTCACATTTAATGTTAGCTGTCTGGTTTTAAACTATTAATAGCTAAGACTGACTACCGGACCACGGAACGTTTGCTGAATTTTAATAAGATTGATTTATGTAAGGTCACTATAATTGGCCAGTATTTTTTTTTCTTAATGGCAGATAGGTGAATAAATAACATTGCGGATTAAATTACAAGGATACCAACACAAAGGAGGAGGAGGGAGAGGTGAAGGGGACACACCTGACATATTTCAGCATCTTTTAAATTAGTGATTTGGTAACAGTTTCAGAATTAGTATACTCAAAGTCTCAAAGCTATAAAGCTTTGAAAATAAAGTCCCATTATAAAAAAAACTTGTATGCAGAAGGCGAGAGTTTAAATGATATGTTAAGTGACTCTACAATTTAAATTACTTACAACCGACAGATGGTTATCCACATATGGTATGACAACAAGCTTATCTCAATAAAAGCTTGCATGGTTACTGTACTATAAAAGATTGTTTAGACTAGCCATATTTTTATGACAAAAACATAAAAAAACTATGCTGCATAAATCATATGTAAGCACTTAAAGACAGAGAAAAACGATATGTTAAGAGCCACTATAACGTGCAGATAATTAAAATATTGTACATACGCTTATTTCAACTTCAGCGAGTTCAATGACCAGACACATGTTTTTTTTAACAATGCTGGCTGTCATAAATATTGAGAACGTGTGAAATTCTATTTTCGAATAATTCAATAACGTACTTATCTTAAAATTATAACTCATAATTTTTTTATTCTTAACTGTTAAGGCGTTGGGAATTGGTAATTTTCAACTATAACTATTTTATGTGGTGACAACAGAGATCAGGATTGACATTACTGTTTTACACTAATACCTTTTATATTAGTTTTTAAGATGTATCAGTAACAGACAACCCACATTGTTCTACCGGTGTCGTCTCAGCGACAAAAGGTAAACAAATGTCACGCTTAGGTGACAAGAAAATGTCAACAAGACCTTCAAAAGAAAATGTTCTGGCTGCAATATAATATTTCTTCAGTGATTATACATATATTGTATTAGTTAGAAAAATCTCATACTTGCTACAACTTTGACACATTATTGTTTTTATAACTTAATCTTTTGTCGCTTTCGATATAACAAGTATTTTAGAAGCTTTCTGTATCCAAGAAGACCATTAAGAAGACATTTTATAAAATGCAGATTAATAAAGACTTCACGTCCTTTAAATATAAATCGACCGCCTTTTTCTCGAAAAGGGCTCGATGTGTTATCAAGACAGTTTTTATCTCAGAATATTTAAACCGTTTCCAATGTAAAATGGTTTTATTCTCAAGTACGAAATAACGATAATTGGTTTAGCGATACGCATATTTATTTCTTTACTTTTCAATTAAAATGATTAGGTACTTAATCACACAATATACATTAAGAAGATGAATATGTTGTGTACAGTTTTCGATTCATTAATTTTAAGTATTTACCGATTGTGGTACCTAATATCTTAGCTTACTTTACATAACGACTATAATTACATAATATTTATCGTCTTAAAAATAAAATATAATCCTCAAATTGCGAACTAAACGAACTAAAAATTTAACTTACCAATTTAGTGAATTGTAAATGTATGTACATTATAAAGATTGAAATCCTCGACATTCAATGAAATATTCAGAATATGGAACCTGTTTGAAATTTTCGAATTCGAAATAGGTTCCACGCGGATAAGTCAAAAGCATTGAATGAAACGTTATCAATAAAAAGTAATTAGAAGCGGTAGGGGAACGGCAAGCCCCTTTCAATGTGATATGCACACAACTAGCATGCTGCACGCTGCAGCGTATTGTTAGAACTGCATTGTTGCACCACCTGGCTCGTTTGGAATGCTGTTATTTCAATCGCCACAATGGTCAAACAATTATCATAAGGGTAATCATTAAATAGAATAACAATAAACTAAATATATATTCAAATTAAGAAATTATTACTAAGTAAATAAATTCAAATAATAATAAATAATTGATGAAAATGAATAAAATTCACTGACGCGTCGTTGGTCCAATAGTTTTGTGGTTGTAGCTGCTGAGCCGGAGGTGTTGGAGCTGCCGGAGCTGCTGTAGATTTGATTCCAACAGATATTTGTGATAAACACCAGTATTAAGTGTTTTGGTGTAAAATTATCTACCTAAGAATGAATTTAGGAATATGATATATTCTTGTACCGCATGTAGTTACCCCAACTGTCTGGTTAGCGAAGCGCAAGGTCGGCTTCTGTCAGGATATCAGTAGATACTGTGTGCAGTTTATGTTTTTAACATCGCGATTATTATTACAAAGTCGAGAATCACCAAGCGTGACATCAACATTTCGACATTATTATCATATACATATTATACATTCGCAATTAAAGTTGAAATTGAAATTACGCGTTTAAATTAAACAAAAGATAGTTCATACGTGGCACACTAGCATTTTTATGATAAACATTTACGATGTAATAAGGAAGGATTTTTTTATTACTTTTTGTCTCAATTTGAAATTAATGAATGAATAAAAAGAAAATTTTGTATGGATATATTTGTATGTATTACGCTTCCGTGGAAATAAAAGATAATCCTGCCTTAACGACTAGGTATATATCTTGTTACCACCACATCATATTTTAAAATTCATTTGTTATTTCATGCATAATGAGCAAATAAATTAACTCAGATAAAAAAAAAACAAAAATTATTTTGCGAGATCCGAATCAAGTATGTAACATGTAGTTAAAGGTTAATACATTTTTTTTATACTCTGGTAACTTTCGACCCCATTTCCAAATAAAATCTTACTGCGCATAGCACAAACTTGCGACCACACGGCAGATAGACTTCAGTAAAACCTACGACTCGAACTTTGCAATAAACGCAATAATCGCCAATGTCGCTTTGTTAGCATTGCAACTGCATTGGGGCAACACCTGGCTTGTCAGTAGTCTATAATCGCCAGAATAACTCTACATGTATGTACGTAACAATAGAAATGTACGCTAAAGCACATTGATATTATAAAAAATTAAGCAGTTTGTTTCTAAACTGCTCTACAATATTTTATGTACCTAAAATTTGTTTTTGTACTAATACCTGCATGCCATGTTAATTAACCAAATGTCGAAATAACCTAAACGCATAGCTCCCGCTAACCGACTTTTCCTTTCATTTCATTAGAGGTGAATTTAAAACCGCGTGACTGTACCAGCTTACAAGTAGAACTGGCCTCACAAAGAAAATCTGTGGCGCTACTGGATTCATTGCATTCGTTCTGCCGGCCGCCGACAGCTGGCTCTTGACATCGCGTCAGTGGCCCATTTCTGACAATTACAGAGTTTCTTTTATGAAACTGACAATTTATTTTGCCGCAGTTACCTTACAATTGTTAGCCATACAATATTCATCGCTTGTGAAAAGAAATTACGAAAATGATTTACACGTGTAAGTAGTAGGTAAATTATACCGAAAAAAGTACATTTCTCTAGCAAGTGCAAATATTAGACGGGCTATAATAAGAAAAATAATTCAAAATTCCTAAGATATTTTCCAATTGTTGGAAACTACGTGATATCAAGAATATTCGTCACCGATTCCAGTCCGCAGACTGTCCTGACGCGCTCTCGGCGTCGCGTCACTGGCCCATTTCTTACAACTCATTGACTTCAGCCATTCATCAGACTTTTCAAATGAGAGCTTTAATGCGCCTCGATGCAAACGGGGACGTACATTTTCTTCTGTGATTATTGCAAATCCAGGTATTAACACGCGAAACGCGCACATATAACTGACGACTACTTTAATAATTAGGATGTCAGAATGTTACACAACAGCATATTTAATTCGTTTCGTACAGTAATATCCGCAATAAATACGCAATAAATACAATTTAAGCATTCATATTTAGATCTAATCCACATACCCAATTTCGAGGCCCATAATGAATTAGTTTCATTTAGGTACTAGTCACGGATTATAATAATACCATACCGTAATTCGACACAGGCCGAATCAAAATTAATAGTTTCCGATATATTGTAAGCGTATAGTAGCCTTTCTTACTTTTATCAAACTATTACATGTGAACACGGAAATGTAAAACATCCCCTCGTCGAATTTGTGATTAGCTTCTTTTTAATCCGGCTTTTAAAACTGCATGACAATAGGTAAGGCACACATCGCGGGAGGGATGTCTTGCAAAAAAACCTTTCTTTGCACTGCGAGTCGAGGATTTCGGCAAATATTTTTATTACTAAACAAATGTTTGCCTTGTCCTCATCAGTTAGGGTTGTATAAAACCGTCATGCACCTTTTTCCGTTTTATTCTTTTCTGCACAGATTTGAATAAACAGCCCCGATCGATGGCACGCCATCGTTCCTGTTAGATATGAAAGGCAATATCTCTAAAATACGTTATATGGCAAATAGAAGTTATGGCCAGTCTTTATAACATATTCGAGAAAGTTACGAGAGCTCCCTTTAACTCGCAACGGAAGCGCATCGTGTCACAAATGTCGTGCACATGCGGCAGCGGTTTTATTTATGGAATGCAATATATATTTCTACGTTACATTTGCACTATCATTGGACATTATTTCCTAAACTTGCTACTGTTCAATCACAACAGACAAACCAAAGGAATATTTGATTGTGCAAACTGATGGATTCCGAAAAGGCAGCCACTAAAAGAAATTAATCGGCGTGTCCGAAAAAATAAAACAAAAGGAACCGTAAATCCCACACTGGGCGAAGACAATATATCGCGTCGTCATAAAGTTGTCCCTCTCCCGCCAGGCGGCGCCAGTGCCCCCGCCCCGCGCCCCGCGCCCCGCGCCGCCCCCGACTCCGCACGCACGTGCGTGCTCAGCTACTCGTCTCAGCCATTCAGAACACGCGCGCTTAACCCATAACATGCCCTGCTACACATACTTAAGGTTCAGAACCAATATATCAGTTCCCAACGCGCTCTATACAACCTATAATTCACCATAAGGCGTTACCATTAAGCGCATTTTTTTTTACCGCCAAACCGCATTCCTCGCATCTAATAGCGATCGCATTGTCGATGAATATTTGAACTTTTGTCCTTTTTGATTAGCGGTTGTTGTAGCGGATACGATTTTTATTAAAGATACCGACCTGATTCATTGTGGTGCACAAACATAACGGTGATGCAGTCTTATAACAGTATGCAATGAAAACAAATTAAAACCAGTTAATGCAGAAACATGGAGCATAAAATATTAATACAGACCTAACATGAAACAGCCGTTACAAAAAACTCAATACGAAAATTCTACCAGCATTTAGGGTTCGTCACTTAATGAGTCCAATCCCCCACAGACCGCACCGTAAAGTTAATAAATTGTACAGGAGAGTCGAATCATAAACAACAGCGTCATAGGAGTATTATGCACCCCAACCGCACAACAGTACCCCTGGGTATTGGTTCCTGACGAATGACCCAATAAATACCCATAAGGCAAAATGCGACACGTACAAAACATTCCGGGATATAAAAGCATTATCCGGTTAAGTAATTTATTTCTTCTTCAGGTATAGAGTGAAGTTATTTTATGGTCCCACTTAAACGTTCTGTAATCCAAGCAGTTAAAGCATAAAAGGGGGCGACGCTATAATGCAACACCAATAAAGAATATTCTCGTAGAAACGAAGGCTCCTGTTTTTTAAGGCGTACACGTCCATAAATCTTTTTTTAATGGAGATCTACAAGTATTATAAAGTTTATTTAAAAATAATTTATCAAGACCCCAAACATTTATAACAGATTATTTAGATAAGAATTTAATGATTTATAATTTTTTAAAACCCTTGTATGTACAGTCTCAATGCCTACTTATGACTTATCGCTAATCAGTGACATTTGTAATGCGATGTTTAAATATGTATGTTTCATCCCGATTCCCTTAATTTTGAAACTGAAACGACATTATTAATGAGTATACTAAAAATTTAAGAAAGAGAATTTTATTTTATTTATTAAAATCCGTTACGGTATCACAGAGTCGTGACCAAAAACCGTTCTAATAAGAATTCCAAGCAAACTTTCGCTTATCGAAAATAACTGTGCAATAATTGGAAGATTTTAGTTCGATTAAAGTAGCAAAGGTCTTGGGACCTTAGTCAGAGATCAGATGAGTCACCGAGAGAAATGTATACAGCATCCCGGCGCGCTCAATACGTCTGCCCACTCGGAACCGGTCTGGTAACTCACGGTATCGGGAACAATAAATATATATACAATCACAACAAATCATACAATTATTACCTGATATTAATAATCAATAGGTAGATGTAGATCACTTATACATAGTAATGCTGCTTATGTCATATCATTTTTTATTTTCATGTATTCGCTTTTCAAGACTTCTTACTTCCTGTTTCTTTTAATTGAAAAGAAAACCTGAATTATCAAATTGGATTATTCCGAATGTATTATGTATAAACTGCTGAAAATAAAAATCGCGCGTCACATATTATTTTCTTAAGATAACCCATATTTATAACCCGAGATTGAAATGTTTGTAAGATCCTTTAGATAACTACATTTAAATATGTATATTGTATGATCAATAAGTATTATCTCCGCTTGTAAATTGCTACAATACCCTAGTGGCATACATTGAGTGCGTTTCTATGTGGACGGACGTAGAGTGCAGTAACATTAGCCACAAATTAGGTTAGTTAGATTGCAACCACTATCTTCTAAGCCGTAGCAATAACTGTACTGTGTTTCACTAGCTCTATCTACAGGACAGAAGCGAACGCTAAACTTAATAAGGTCTTTGATATGAATACGGAATTGTAAAAAGAGAAAACAGGTTTGTGAAAGTCGGCTAAGACTTAAAATTCTGTAGAAGAAATATGTTACCTGAAAATTAAAACTGAGTGTAAAACATTTTAAGTGAAAAGTGTTAAGGTTATATAGGTAATATCAATTAACGGTAAATTTTCCATTTATTTATTTACAAACACAAAATTTAAAGTGGGGTTGTTTTAATCGTGAACCAACATTAAAAGCCAGGTGACAAACATCCGAAAACATTTCCACAAGTCCCACAGATAACGAAACTATTAAAAAAACATAGTTCAAGCACCTTA
Source organism: Aspitha aspitha aspitha (assembly GCA_018246895.1). Classification (NCBI taxonomy): domain Eukaryota; kingdom Metazoa; phylum Arthropoda; class Insecta; order Lepidoptera; family Hesperiidae; genus Aspitha; species Aspitha aspitha. The sequence goes on along the minus strand of DWGJ01000017.1, from coordinate 29,515 downwards.
TTCGAAGGGATTCATAACACGGTGATAAATTAAACTCCATTAATATTCAAGCATAAATTTTTACCGTCCCAAACTCTACCTTTGATCGTATATTAAACCACATAATGTGGCCAGTCGGACCCTTCTCGGAATCGGTGTATCATATTACTGGAGAGGTGTTGACACGCTCCCTTCGATGGTCTAACATCAAACACGCCAACTACACCTAGATACGTAATTAACTCTGTTAAGCCACTCAATCGAATGTCTCCATTACGGTTTATTGACAGCGCACAATAATTCGATCGAACATATTGCTGCTACCAACACTTGTGTTTAATTGTCATACATAACATTTACTACATATATATGGACTACTTTTTAAAAGTACATGTTGACAAAACAATTGTCAAAATGGCTTAAATGTGCATTAGGCTCGAATATTTAGATCCAAAAAAAACAATAACAAACGCTATAGTCGGTTTATTTGTAAATTTATTTCTGAATGTAAGTCTATATTTCGTTAGTATCTATAACAACGTATGTTAGTATTTAAAACGAAAATATTTACCGCATTATAATGCACGCGGTCAGTTATTATGAAAGATATATTACAAGTGATAATAATAAGTATCCAGATCGCCTAGATAGAGAAAGCTCAAACAGTACTTGCCACAACGGCTTGCTCTACAATCTCTACTTTTGTTACCCATACCACTCTTGTTTAGTGTTAGCGGGATTTGGTGTCTTCTATAATTACAATAGTAAATTGCTCCATGAATATTTCAAAGCAATACCAACAAAACAAAGACCGGATACAATGACAGAGCAGGATACGCGTCCGACACATTCGCGTCTAGACCCATGCTATGACGTCACTTATTAAATTGAGACTTGTCTTAATTGGTATCATTGGCTGCCACGCTCCTTATGTGCGCTTGATGACTTCTTTTTAACAGTTGCGAAAAATGTATAACGAACATGTTGTTAACCACATGTGTATCTCTTGAGTTGAGAACATTGCGTGCGATAACACACTAATATTAAATACATTAAAAGTTATAAAACAGAGTAAATACCATGTAAATATATGTATATTAGCACACTATTTCAGGGGGTCTAAAATAATATGACACATTAAACATTTTTTTTTCATTTGCTAACTACACCGCCAATACATTAATACCTAATTAATACCTAATACCTATGCCTCAAATAACTAGAAACGCAATTACAATCAGCCAGTAACATATAACATGCTGCCATCTCAAACAGTGCGCATCTGTCGTTCGCATAATAATAGAAATGTTTATCTCAACGTTAACGTCGCTAAGTTAGACAAACTTCCGCTCGGTACGTTAAACACCGGTGGCTCGCTAATCCGCGCCGTAGCGTTGCAAAACCCAGAACAAACTGGCTCGCTTTGTGCACTAATGAGGGCCACGTGGCCGTCCCCCGCAATGCAGACTGCACAATAAAACAATGGGCTATAGTTCTGCACTAGCTTTATTCCTGCAGGATGAATTCTCGCGTGACTCCGTCCCGTTACTTGCGAGCCGCGTTTCTAATAACTATTCTGTTTATGGCTCGAAATGAAATCGACTCTACATTTCCGTTCGACACATAAGACGTGTACAAAATTCCTATAAGAAATTTTTACTCGGTCCCTGTAATGTACTTCAAACTACTTGGAATTTTTAAATAAAAATCTTAATATAGAGACGCACGTGCCGAAACGGCTGAAATGTTTGTAAACGAACATCGTGTAGTTTTGTTTAATTCTTCCACTTCTATTTCTATCCGTTATGCCAATTCTTTTTGATGGTGTCATTTGGAACATCAAAACACTTGAAACGTTTCAGTTTATTTATATCTAATATGCCCCTCTCCAACACTAACGATCTCCTAACATGCGCGTTATTCGATTGCGATGAACATCGAAAAGTATCATAACTTCAAAGTTTCAAGTAAGTTTCGCGAACACTGTGAACATTATCATAACCTTATATTAAGTAAATTATACTTATAAATACTCATTAGTATACTTTTAAGTCAAATTTTGGCATCACTGGGAGTATAAACCTAGTTTTAAAATGAACGTGCGAACTTTTGAACGTCATGTTTATACACGCGCTGTCACCAAACAAAACATAAACATTGGATATTTGGAGCGAGCCGGTTGAATGACTTGGCCCTCTGTACAATTGTTCGTTGTGAGGGCTATTAGAGCGATTGTTGAGAGTTCAGTAACATAAGGTTGGCGGTGCATGTGATGATCGGTGTCATCGTAGTGGCACTCACCTAATTGTGCGAAGACCTTGGGGCGGACGTTCTCCTGCCAAGCAGCGGCGGCAACGGCGAGGGTTGCCGCGATGAGGGCACAGCGCAGCACGAGCATGGCACTAGTCACAAGTCGACATCACTTGAAGAGCACTCGCGGCGCGCGGCTGAGCGCAGCACAGGCAGGCGGGGCGCGCGGTGGCCGGCGGCGGACTGGCGGCTCGGGGGAGTCGGGGGGCGCGCCTGCGCTGCCGGCGCCCCGCCGTCTCGCATGCGTCGGGCTGCGGAGTGCGGACCTCGCACGTGACGCAACCCTCCTCGCCCCAACGCACCCTCGCGGCTATCGCCGACCCTGCGACGTCATAATCGCGTTAAAAAAACTGCCTGCATATCCTAATGAACGCCGCTAAACCTGCAATTAAACTCTAAAGGGGCCGCCCGCGAGGTCTTTGTTTGTGAGGGATTTTCGGTAGGCATATTAAAAATTCGTTAGCGACATCTCGAGGGCGTGACGGCAGTTCAACGAATCGTAAGGTCGCAATTACAACTTTGACGGTTAACAACAGGGATGTTGGGCCCATTGCTCCCCAAAAGCTCCTATTACCCTCCCTACTAGAGAAAAATCTGAACTCGAGACTGCGACTAATTGACGTACCCGTAATGATGGGTTCCAGCAGTCACGGACATAATGACCATGTCCGAATTTCCCGCCTTCTATTTATATTTTGTGGAATACAAATCACGTTTTCATTCCAAATAATACAAATATCTCTGCCTATGTATTTAATTCTGCCTATAAATTATGAGAGTAGCAAACATAAATGTTTCAATATATTTGAACAAAATTTTCACAACATCAATTAGAGTTAAACCAAAATCAGAACCATCTATTCTAATTACACACATCGTAAAATTAATCAAGCGTAACTAAACTAAATAAACGTATATCGGAACCGACCGTGGCATAAAAAATTAATTCAATGTTACAAAGTTCTAACTCCCGCGGCCTGAAAAGGGAAATGTAACTTTATCGAAATAAAAACTTTTTGTACAACACTGGGGTCCTTGGTAGCGCATTCATTATTATTAATACAGCAAAGTTGCTCCCCGGTAATTTTATTCAAGCAATTTAGAACTGTGTCAAAGTAATTTTAGTTGGGTGTTAGTGTAGAGATGCATTGTAGCGGCCGTGTGAAAATCGATAAAATAAACATTTATTGTGCATGGCTTCTCGAAGCGTGCACAGAGGAATTGACTTCAACTCGTCGGTACTACTTCAATAGTCAAACATTTGCTTACTTGGTCTTAAAACATACTAACATTATTCCAATGTTCCTTACGATTTAGCTTTCACATATTCTAAAAATGGAAACTAAACAATCCTTAAATATTTTAAGTAATTATACACTCCATTTATGATTTAATGATCCGGTTTTGATGGACCCGTATAAACCATGAAGCAAAAACGAAGAAGACTATAATATGTATGCGCTACACTTAAAAAAATATGAACATTTACATGCAAAATTTCAATTTGTAGAAAGCTTTTGCTTGAAATACGAATGCAAATGTAAAGATACGATATGGAAATGTAAATAAAAAATCGTGGTATATCAACATTATCACTGCAATACGAGTAAACTGTGTACGAGTAGACATTTCTAAACAAACGTTTGAGCAATGAAATAAAGCTTTTGCATATACATATATATAAATAAAATTTCTTTATATAAAGAAACACTATTCACGCATTATATTAAAGCCTTGACATTCAAAGATAAAAGGAATAATATTATACGTAAGATTAGACGTAAGCTAAGCATATTCTTTTGTTTAATGGAAGAAATGTAACCCAGATCTCACGATAGAAACTTCATAGGTTCTAATGAACGTGGTCTTGCTAGAGATCTTTGGCATAGCACGGAATTGAATGAAACTTTTCACTAACTTCACATTCCGACGTTTAAATAGTTTTAACTAGGTATATTAAGGAAAGATAGTACCTATAAGGAGAAATTGTGAAGATGGTTTAATTTACCGATACAATTTTTTTTTTGGTCAAATATAAAAATACGTTTTAAATATTAATCGAAGGATGAACTGCAACTACAACATGTAAATTATGTTTTCAATAAAACGAATATTCTTAAATTTTCAGCCTTGACGTAACATTTGCCAAATAAAAATTAAATATGGCGTTTTATTTTGGCCTTTTAAATAAGTGCCATTATATAATAATGACATTATATTCTGTCAGTAATATGATAAATTGTATCAGCGGTTAATAAGACATCCGCTATTGGATGCAAAACTCTACATTTGAGGAAGGCTTATACATATAATATAACAAAAAAAATTAAACGAAAGCTTACTAACAAATAACATCCATACAAATTTACAAGACTTCCTGAAAATGCTTGCTGAAACCTCGATAATTTCCTAAAATGTTAAAAAACTAAACAAATCCTTGAGCACGTCAATCTTCCAGAGAAGCATTATTATAAAACCGTAAACGACGAAGGTATGGGCGTCGAGACGTATTAATTGAGAGAATAAATTATAAATAACAAGCGTACCTTCTGCCAACCCCTAGATATCAACGATTTGCATTCACTAAGCGAACGATAAAATTAATAGATGCTATAACTTATATATACCTACTCGTATATTACTACTGATTAAATTAATCAAGTTAAAGGGTCAATTTATTTTAATAAAAACAACATATTAAACATCATTAATATTACTAAAACGAATTGGATGTTATATTTTAAATTTGATTAGACCATTATTTTAAAAATTAAATTACCTTACTAAGAAATAGTATCAGTGCAAAATGTTACCAGACATACCTACTCGTAATATACCTTACCTCATACCTTAGTTGGATTTTAAAATATGTTCGTTATCTTAAATCATGTCAGATTCCAATCCAATTTTTCGGCAACAACTAAACGCTACCTTTCAAATACGAAACCGCAACTAAAACGCAGTTATAAATTGTTTAATACACGATAAACACAGATTTCGATTTGTTTGCTTATTTTACTAATGGAAAAAAGCGCGGGTGCGCCCGCAAAACGGATATTTCCCGTTAAACCTGCATCGTGTGGTTGGGTTGCTGGTTGATTTGTACGTCAACATTTTGTCCATTTTATTTTTTTAGTGCAGAGTGCCATTTATCTATGTCGTTACGTTCGCTCTTTAAAATTCTCTATTTGTAGAGTTTAATGCGGCTTTTACCTAGCTGTATCGATTTATATTTAGTTTAGCGAAGCTTTATTTTTAACTTTTCCGTATTGTACAATCAAATTAAGAAAACCTCGGGAATACGTATATCATAATTACGATAATATTATTACCTAGTAGATAAAGTTTAGCATTTTAGAAATACGTCACTTTGGTTAATCGCATAACATATCGTCATCTTGATATGATTATACAATTCATTACTATTCCGAATTCGAAATAACTGACAATAAAATCATAAATCAACAACAATCAAACAATCACAACAACAAACAAACAACCGCCTTACGTATACTTAATATACAATTTTTGACAAATACGTCATTTATTATATTAGATAACATTAAAACTACGCCAATACGACAAGGACATAGCGGAAAAACCACATCAGCGCTGAAGGAAAAAATGTTCGCTTACTTTCAGATTCGGATATCAAAAAACACTATACGTGTTCTTGGCGGCCTCTCGGAACATCTTGAGAGAACTCGAGATGAGGAAATGAACTATGTAGTGTCTTGTTACTACGTGTCACAGTGCAAGCTTTGTCCCATATTCTATATTCTCATGTGAAAACAGGTTCGTCAGTAAAGATTACTTTGAGAGCAAACTCATTTATGTTTTCTTATGCTTAACAACAATATTTCTTTCTACACGTTTATACAAATTGACATGGAATGAATTACGAGTAGGTACATCTTATATTACGTTACATTACGTATAATGTTCTCAAACAGTTTGTCGCAAAACTAATGTAATATACATATTATATATTTGGTCTACATTTTTTATATTGCAGCTGGTCAATTATTATATAATTATACATTGAAATTCCTTAGTATTCAAAATATATCAAATTACTGGCTAAAGCTTTTGTTATATCCAATTGCTGTGCGTTCGTATGTATCTGTCGAGGCCACCCCTCAAAATTTGTAGTCTCACCGGACTTGGGAACTGCCCTAGAGTTCCCCATTCGTTCCAAATAGTCGTTCCCTAAGTTATTACTGTAGCATAATCATCATATTCCCTTATTAATTGATGTATGTACACATTTTGACGCACCTTTCTTTGTAAATGATGTATGTAGTACACGCGAGTAATTTTAGTCGGCCCAAGTTAAAAGTTGCGACTTTTAAACTTTGTTATATTAATAATTATGAAACTAATTAAAAAGTTCTGATAATTCACATCAAGTTTATAATTTTTCACTAGCAGATGAGCGGAGATGCTTAATCCGAACAGTGGGGCATAAAAACCGTTGCAGCTAAGATAAAACTATATAAATATTATGAAACCTTAAAATAATGTCAATCTTAGTAATTTCAATAATTCTAGAAAAGTCTAGTGTTACTTACTGTATAATACTCTTAACAGACCTATTTACTATTCATAACATTCAGAAGTAACGCAATATTGAAAATAGTTGAAATGATTAACTGAATATTTGAGTGCGTTAGTAAAATATCGCAAACAAAAGCTTATTCCTATAACCGCCGCATGCCGACACAAACATTAAAATAAAATGAAGAACACAAAGCTAATATGAAAATATCGCGTTTTGTGTAGAAAGAATAATATAAAGAGTTAATGTGACAGCACAAAGGCTTCTCGGTTTACATTTTGTCGTATAACGCCGCTCCTCCTGATTTGTGGCGAAGCGAACGTCTAGGGCTGGTGCTACCCACAATAATGCGATCCTTGACACATTTTCGCTACAGAGCTTCTCTTATCCACTAAAATAACAAAAGATATCGCTTCCTCACTTGACGTGTATCTCTACTATTGATATGCGGTTTATATTGAATCGTATTTGACGCGGAATCCAACTTTTGTTATGTTCTGCTTTTAAAAAAACATTAGAAACCGGAAAAATATCAAGTACAGAAACATAATTGCTTAAAAATTTAAATGTGTTTCATCCTAAACACAATAAAGTGTAAATAAGCAACTCGTAACGTACAAGTATGTTTGACAAAAAGGGGATCAGCACGTGGCGGCAATATACGAGTGCCTATCGCTAAGTAACTGAGATCATTATGAAAACCCGAGGAAAAATTATCCATCCTCGAAATTAGTAAAGAGACGTTGCATTTTGCATAAAGGGACCAGACAGCACATTGTCGGGTAATATGCCATCACCTTAATACGAAACAAACACGTCGCCTACCATCCACGTTAGCTGAACAAAAAGACACGTTTGTGGGGAAGCGAAAGCAAATAGGGAATCCCGGGAAATGAGAAACTTTTTGATCTGGGATTAATTTTCCTATGTGAAGCGAGTGGTATTGCATACCGACCGCTGTTTCGCACTTTGAACTGAACGGGTTTAAGAAAGAACGTGGTATATTTTTTCAAATATTCTATCTTTGTTCCGGACCGGACCGATTATTGCTACATTAAATTACTCGCAGAAAACTTTTATCGAAGAAGTAGTGTTATATTATAAAAAATAAAATAAACCCTTTTTGAATAATAATTTAAAAAGCATGTATGCTTTCCTAGCAATTCTACTACTTTTGTCAGCAAAAAGCTTAGGTAAATTCGTTTTGGTTGCAACGCGATTAAATGCAAACAAAAATAAATGCAACAAATTGCTTGGATAAAATATGACTTTTTATCGACCAACACGTTTCATTACAACGGCTATATTTGCTCGTGATTACCTCCCATTAATTACTGATGCTACCAGCAATTAGTTTCAGTATGTCAACATATGATAGGAACATCGCGAAATGCTTTTAACTATTTAATTTCATAACTGAATACGATTTTTAATTATTATATATTCTTTTTAATAACATGAACGAAGATTAATTAATCCTGTAGCTTTGTTGTCGGTATTTGCTTAATATTTTAATGATGCTATCAAAATTTTGACATTTTATTATATTTTACATTTGGAGATATTGTTCATCACAGCTATGATAGCTTAGTATATGATTCTTAAGTATCTTCTGCATGATTTCCCATTGTGTAAAAACCTATCATCTTATATTCTCCACAGAATTATCTAAGTCATGTAAATTTCCTTACAGGTTTCACGTAACAGATTTTCTTGTCTTCGTCGTCTTGATATCTTTGTATTTAGATTATAAATAGCTGCTTAATAGCCAATATTTGTAGTAAAAAATTGTGAAGAAAATATTTAAAATAATAAGACATAAAACTGCGTTTCTATAAAATATTAGGTATTACTCCTAAACGTTCTAAAGCGTTATATTTGTGATTTCATATTGCATCACATTTCAATGAAGTACCTATAAACATACATGAAAATGAACTTAGACGAATTTATAAAGTCGAACCACTTAGCTGATTGGCATCGACTTACAGATGGAAATAACAGTTAATTCCTGATTTAACAGAATATTATCGTGCAAGAATTGCAGCTCTGCGGTAGAGAACTACAACTAAAACTTTCGAGAGTTTGTTAAAGAAATACTGCATCGGCGTATTAAATGGAAACGCGCCAAAATTGGCTCACAAAAGTAGACGAACTTGTAACTTCAGTCTGCGTAGAAATGTTACTAACTGTAACAATGCTTTTTACGTTTAAGAAGTTACTAGCCGACGATCTACTAACGACTTAAATATTATCAAAGACTGGTCACAGATGCACTGATGTCATTCGGAAAGGCTAACTTATAAGAACTTTTACGTCAGCGTGCTCTGCATTCGTACTCTTTTGATACATCATTTTATCCGTATACGTGTTATTTCGAAGCGGATGAAAGGGGTCAAAAAATATGTATATTATTTCGAATACAATCTTTTGACTCTTTACAGTGATCGTGATACATAATACAGTTTATACAAACATATATGAAATATTACTCCAATGAAATGTTGCGCATCCTGACCCAAGAAGTTATCATTAGGTTGTATATTCTTACATACCAAAATACGTTTCGTTGAGAAGATAAATGTATTGTTATCAATATGTATTTTAGTGGCATGTCGTCTAACTACTGTTACATTATGCACAGTTTAAAAAGTCACGCTATGCTTAGTTACATTCCAAGAATATGAAAGCAACACCTGCTCACTCTATCGTCTAAGTTGTTTTGTGCCTGACCCAGTACACAGTAAACGGAAGAACATGAAGCATCTGACGTTAATTTTAAAAAGATGAAACTTTAAAAGAATGTGAACTGTTGAAGTAAGCTGCCAGCGATCAGTGTTAAAGTAATAATCATAACAACATACTTTAGTGTACACCATTATGGAAATGAACAGACAAGATAAACATACGAAGGACAATGCAATTGGCCATCTAACTGCTGATACGCGATATCTTCCAAATAGCCAGTACAATTGGAATTAAAAACAATGAAAACATAGATAGGGTGCTCGTAACAGTGTACTAAAACGAATTGTGCATGCAATAAGAGCGTAATTTGAGACAGTGTAACATATTAGCAGGGGAGAATGAAGGAAAGAAAACAAGTCAAAGCTGTAGATAATGGTCCAAGTAGTAGTAAGGGTTTGTAGCGCTGACGCGGTTGCATGTCGCGATCTTAGCAGTGAGTTTAGCGACGGTAATTCTGTTACCGGGGGACCGTAGGCGGCTTATTTTCTCTTTCATTGCCTTGCTTTTCTGAATTCACGAGTCAGTAGGTCAAAAAATGATAGGTAGGTAGGTTAGAAAATAATAGTCGGCCAACCTTATTGAGGGTTTATGGAAGGTTAAAAATCTAATTAACGTAAAGGTTTGTAACTTATCTCTATCTTCTGACCTCGCATAAGCAGTGTGTCGTAAACTCGACGCAACCCTTGGCTCCTTTGTACCCAGAGTATGGTATTTAATACGTCATAACACGTATATATTAAGTGATAAATAATCATCAGAAAGACGAATCAAAATAAATGAAAATTCCAAACACAGAGCGTTAAATTAGTTTACACGTTCTTAAATTAATAAGGGCATGAAAAGAAGTATTCAAGCGAGTGCACATACTCGTACATTCGTATGAAGCCGTCAATCTAAATCACTACAGTTTGTAAATCCTGCAGAAAGGAGCATAATGGAACGGATGCAGCGGAGTCGGACTGAAAAAGAAACGCGAGCAGCAGCCAATCAATCTACATTTACAATCATATGAGTATCGATCCTGTCGTGTACTAGGACCGACTGTATTTGATCCTGACGCATTTCTCATGTTGGTTTCTAGCAGCAACGTCTCTTACATGCCACTCTTAGTGTCTAAACACACTATGCCGAAAGTACGCGACCGAAGTTCGACATGTTTACGCCCGCAATGCTATTTGAATTACATTACGTAACGAAACATTCTGCGGAAATTACGTTGCGTTATAACGTACAGCTAAGATTCGGTGGGGCGTAAGTTCAACGGCAACTTTTCTGTAGAGCACACATATATTATTCGATACTCATGGTGTGCCATATCAGCCATAACATAATATCATATATCATATAGCCATAATCAGTTATAACGTAAAATCATGCGCGGAACTTCGGACGCGTACCATCGGCATAGTGTGTTTAGCCCCTTAGACCACGGTCTCGAAGACAGCGAGCTATCCACACTTCGCCTGCTGTTTTCGAGAATACCTACAGTCTTACAGACAGGCTCCCGTGACTGCTGCGCCGAAGGTATTGAATTCGATTCCCACCTAGAACAAATATTTGTGTTATTAGCACTAGTATTTGTTCCGACTGGGTGTACGGAGGTCATTATTTACGTGTGAATTTAATACCTTACATACGTAAGTAATTTATTACTTGTTTGCCAGATTCAATTACCTCATTATTACCTCAATTATTGACATGAAATACATTTAGTAACAATAAAAGTACTTTCAGAAAAAACATTTTAGAAATGACAATTTCATACACTTATTTAGTACTTTTCTATAGCGCAAATTGCATTTACGTATATTACGCTTAAGAGTAAGTAGACCAATTAACCATAATAAGTTAAGACAACTTATATGGTACACTGCCATCGGATCCCAAACTATATGTAGACCTAGACATTTACATATCCAGACACAAAACAAGCACGCGGGTTGGTAGTATAAATATTTGCCCCAACTGGGAAACGAACCCACAAGCTTTGGGTCAGTTAGGGTATGTCGGTCTAGTTCGGGTCACTTACCACAGGTCAGTAAATTGAATATTATATTATAGTAATTCGTCTGGCGACTGAAAATTTTGCGTACAACATTCTTCAGATCGACGTAGAAAGGCTATACTATACTATCACTACCGCTAAAATATATGAAATGATAAACCTACCGTAAACTATTATACTTGAAAGGAACTTTTAAGAATGCATAATTCCTAGAATTAATAATATGACGTTTCTTTTTGATAAATATACGTAATTGCTACTGGTATAAGCGACTGTGACTGTTGTTATATTAAAAAGATATCAGTCATAATATAAAATAAACAGAGTATCAAGATAGTTCCCTCGCCGTGTAAAAATCGTCAATCGAAGCGTCTCTCTGAATAGTTTAGAAAGACCTCATTTGATATACGCAGGGGGTAAGTTTAACATCGGACAGCCCGATCCCGGGATCCCGGCCGCCCCTCGTTCGTATATAAATAAATTTGTACACATTTCAATTCATTATTAAATAAATCAATTATTCAATCCGATCGTATCCACTCAATAAACACAATAGTTATTTGATTGAAATAGCCGTTGGGTAGAAAGCGATCGGGAAAGTAAAATACTCGTACATTTCCAAGAAGTCCTTCCGCCGTGAGTTAATCGAGGACTAAGATAGTTTCCGATCAAACTTATAGGTATGAAATTGAATTGATAGCGAGCCAGCATGCCAGCGAGTCGCCGACGTCGGCTGGCGTGAAATTATCTCGCCGAGTGCAACATCGCAGATTAACTGACGCCGATCTTTGCTTACTGAATAACGTAACCGCCATCGATCGACTGCCCCACTTCACGGGAAATAAACACGAAACAAACTAAGTTCCCTCAAGAATATTATGTTTAGTCAAAGTGTAAGCGAAGTGAAAATTTGCGGATAACTTCCATGTATATTGAGATTTTAGTACTGTGTACCCGGCGTTTTTATGTAAATTACTTGCAAAGGAGTGTAAAGTCACGCTTTTGAAACGTCTCGCCCACAATGGAACTCGCTTCCACCCTCAGATTTCAACTTTAAAAACTCTGCTTGTCTGTTCATTTCAAGACGGATTATCTAGCGGAATATACCTACCTACTTAACAATATATTTTCCGATGAATAATACTTACTTTTGTGCTTTGTATAGTACGATATGAAAAAATTAAACTAATTCAATAATCATTTATCGTCACAAAAAATAATTGTATATACATACTCGTATATTGAAAGAAAAATATAAAAATAACATAGTAAAATTTGTTATTATTCACATACAAAATCGCATGTTAGTATACTAGATATATTCTTATTATCAAATTAATATAATATATATACATTTTATATGTATTAACGCATAGTCAGTGGAAACTACGAATTCTTTTATTTGCCAGCGGCTCAAGTTCGGCGTTCGGCGCTTGAACTCTAAAAATACGAGAGAAAGAAATTATTTTTATAATGTTGAGAGTATTACTGTAGATGAACAATTTTCCGATTTTCTCTCACATTTAACATTCAAATCACGATCGCTTTCACACGCGCTCTACCAGTTGTAATTCGAGAGAATCAAATTAACGTGTCAGTTCGCTCGTTTTTCTTCCGAAACTTGTGTTTTAGCTCTCAGATAACTTTGTTAATTAAATTTTGCATTTTTTTTTTCCCATCCCTAAGACACTCTACCGACTCCACCTGAGTAGGGATAGATTAAACTTTTTCATGGACTCCATGCAAAAGAAATATTAACAAAGTTATGATGAACTCTGTAGTATGTTATATGTATTATTTTTTCATCTCGAATATTCTTATAAAAACAATTGACGGTTATAATGAGATAAACATATTTTATCTACGTTTATACACTGGAGAGTATGTATGAGATAGAGCGAGATGTAGCGTTTGTATGGTATTCCATCATGCCAGTGTCAATGTTTTATTCAAAGCTGTCTCTCCTCATTTTAATCCGTACACCTAGACTGGTAATACATTTATACTAAGACGGCTTACCGAAATAGAGTGAAGAAGGGTTAATAAGAGAGTGATGGTTAACTTGCAGCTCAGGGCGTGTACACACGAAGCAATTCCTTTTCCACTGGCACTGCTTCACTGCTAGCGCATTTCAAGTGTTGTGACATCATGAAGTTTAACCAGTTGTCACAATTTTTTTAAAATTATAATCAGTTTGTGCGCAATTATGTATTATATTATATTTCATGTAACCCGCGATCTAGCATCTCACATCGTATTGACTAAATGAATTTATGTTGCAATGAATATTATACGCGTAATGTGAATGCGTAGTGTTATTCTTAACAGTGTATTTATATTTTTCCAAATATCTTTAGCAATGAACCAATGAAGAGTAAGAAAAGAATATTGCCAAGTATAAATAAAGGTATTTTAAAAATAACGAACAAGATACAAATAAAAACTTAACAGCTAACATATTGAATGTTGTTTGAAATAAATATACTTCAAATGTGGTCGCGCCCTAACAGCGCTCCATCGCGTCGCGTGGTACGCCAACGAACTACTTAACCTGATTAGCCGAAGAATCTTTCAAGAAACCAAATCCCTTACTTTTTAAATTGTTTCGTGAATTAGACAATGTACAGTTATTTCCGTAATGCAGGTAGGTATATAATTATAGCATTATATAGGTTGTCATTATTTTATTTATTTTTTTCACTTTAGTAGATTTTATTTTAAGTAAAAGTACATTTAAAAATGTCAATGTGAAATTGCCGAACTTGAAAATAATGAAAATCATTTTGAAGTGTGGTGGAGGTATGTAACAGCGGCTGTACCTAAAAGTTTCAGCTTAACAAGTAGGGATACTAAATCTGTGACTGTTTTCGATTTCGAAAAGTTTGTGATAAACTAGAATATTAATACGCATATTTCTATATTAAAGCCTCCTCAACAAAGAGAATTTACATGACAAAAATCTTAAAACGTATGCGAAGCAATTGTGGCAGCTATTTGGTAATAAAAGAGTATTCCAGCAAAAGCGTAACTGCAAAGGAAAATTTAAAAAATGTCACAAAAAATCTTGTATTTTGATATTATACAATATACATATATAATATTTACATTATTATAAAAAAAATTGACTGCAAAATGAATGTAGAGTACTTCTCAACAAATTTTCCACTAGCTACATTCCCAATTATTGAACTGCAAAATTGGAAAAACACAACTTAAGTGCAGATACACACCGGGTCCAATAGGGAGGCGTGCACACTCCATTATCAACTAGAGAACTGGCTCTGAACATGTGTGCGCATACAGTTGCAATTTCAAGTCGATAAGTGTTGGGGTGATAATAGTTCTACCTACTGTTGTTACGTTCGATTTATGTATGAAGAGCCTTTATTTTTAATATCATCACTTACATGCCATATAAAAAATGGTAAGAGAGCCCTAAATAGAATACAATTTTCCACACGGGTAGCACGATTATGAACAAAGTAAAATAACTTTTTCGTAGACTAATGTTTTTAGAAACTCTTGTTCTGCTATAGAAATGTTGGCTCGCACCCTTCACACCCCTTATCATAAAAACTGTAATTGTACCAATAAAATACGTCTGTAATAGTGGCTGTTGTAAGTTTCTTTTTATGCGGTTCAAAAAAGTTTACGTTGAATACATATGGGCCTATAGTTGACATAACTTACATAACTTTTGAACTATTCAGGCCTCGTGTTTAATAGTTGAATAATAAATTAATAAATCAATATTTTCCTGCCATGTTTAAACTTATATTCTTGTCCTTGGCTTGTCTATAAAATAGAATTTAGAAATTAATTAATATTAACCATAACAAAGATCAATATAACTATAGCCTTTAGCAAATCTTTAAGGTCTGGTGGACGGCATACACCATACAGCTTATAATCACAATGAAAATAAAAACAGGACCCATATTAAACGTTTGCAATTACGCTTATCCAAGTTAAACGTCACGAGTAGAAAGCTAGCATCATAAAGGCTCCGTCGCTGACATGGAATATTTGTCTAACAACCCATGATCGCTGTGCAAACATTTTATCGATGTAACAGAATTTTAATTAAAAACAACATACATAACATCAAAAGTCGCTGATTTTCCGTGATTCGGTCGTATCGTGAATAGAATTTGACTTTAATTTGTAAATTGCTTCCGGGCTACAAATTGTTTACCAAGCTCAACCGACCATCAAGCGTAAGATAACGGATTTTCTAATTAGTTTTAAGACACAGTCACGTGCATAACCAA
Organism: Aspitha aspitha aspitha; assembly: GCA_018246895.1. NCBI lineage: Eukaryota > Metazoa > Arthropoda > Insecta > Lepidoptera > Hesperiidae > Aspitha > Aspitha aspitha. Next base: position 13,644 of record DWGJ01000017.1, on the reverse strand, counting down.
ATCATAATCATAATCAAAGCATTATATTGCCAAGAAGTTTATTTATTGATGTTCTTAATGCAATAAAAGAACCCAGATTTATTCACAAACATTTTTGTATGACGATAAGAAAGCAAATTCAAAGTGCAATTTATTTACGTTTTCAGAATGAATGCATCGCAGGTGAAATCGCCGTCTACAGTTTTCTTGTCACAGCCGTCACTGCAAATTGGTCGAATTCAGTGCACAAGCGTACTTCATATGTCCGTCGTGCCAGCCACGTTCGGTGTGGTGTATTAATTTTTAAGTGGCATTGTGACGGTGTCCATCACAAAGCGAGTTATGATGATTGTAGTGGTTTTTTATGACTGGTCCTTTATTAGGAAAAGTGGCAGTGACATCTTCATTCCGCCATTTCGTCACGACGTCATCTGTATCGTTTGAGTGACGGTCGAGGGCCATTTTATTACATGTCCCTTTGCAAAATGAGGGTTAAGTACACGCAGGCGGTATGTAGAAAAAGTTAACTTACCTTTGTAATTGAAAAATAGACTAGACATAAAATAGTCAGAATAAAAATTTTATTTTACTTGTCAGTAATGCATCATGTTTAGAACTCACGTTTCACTTATTTTAGGAAGCCATGTATAAAGTCAAAATCGATATGAAATATATCGGAAAATCTGGACTCAAAAGTAAACCAGTTCGTTTCTAAAGATGTAACACTATAGTCCCGTGAATATGATCCAATTATATCATTGTGTTACACAAGTCCGGATACTGTTAAACATGGATCTTGGCAGAGCCTCCCACCGAATGTGGAAGGGTTGTTTGAACAGTATAATAATAGTGAGAGTTCAAGGACAGAAGGGAGGCGCCAATTTCAATATAAATATTATTGCAGTGCGCGCTAAACGCAGAATAACATTTGCATATTTATAAGAGAGACCTCAGCAAACATGGAGGGAATTGGCTACGCAGTACGAGGCGGGGTTTGTTTTTGACATAATGGCCCTTTGTCGATGGAAGCTGTTTTCGTTTTCCTTACAGTCATTACTCAGCCACAGTCTGCTGGCGCGGGTTGTGGAGAAAGTTACGTTTCGAAAACAATACGCGACATGAAACTGTGAAATTGCACGCGGGCAAAGTTTTAATTTGCTGAATATGCAGCGCTCGCACGACGAAATTGTAAAAACAATACCAATACGTGCCAAAATTGTCCCCATTTTTCTTTAAATATTGCAGAAAACATTTGGACCCTTTCAACAAATTTTAGAGCTTAAATTAAAATTTAAATGGTGGTAGCTATTCAAGAAAAGCTCAATAGTTTCACAAGACACAATCAAAATGCTTACTTAATACATACAGTAATGAATAAATCTTAATAATTGCTTGCTTTTTATTATTTTTAGTATCTTCGCTTGGGAATTTTTCAAATTTTATATCATACTAGCCAGTCCTCCCGGCGTTGCTCATTCGTAATCTAAGAAAAATTTCATAGACGTAAAAATAACAATTTCGCCAACTCTTAACCATATTTTTTTTATCAGAAAATTAATTATCAATAACGTTCTGATTTTATAATTTCTCAATTACACGGGATTAAAACTTTTACCTTTTTTTAAATCTATACAAATATTATAAAGCTGAAAAGTTTGTTTAGTTGAACGCACTAATCTCAGGAACTACTGTTTCAAATTGAAAAATTATTTTTGTGTTGAATAGTCCATTTATTGAGGAAGGCTATATAACATCACGCTTTGACTAATAGGAGTGGAGCAGCAAAGACAAATGTTGCATAAATATTAAAGGAAAATATTGATTTCCACGCGGGCGAACCTGCGGGCACAACTAGTATATTCATATTCATGCAAATATGTAATTGACAAACACAATAAACCAGCAACGTCAATACACTGTATATCCATTTAGCTTTGTATTATTGAATACTTCCGTGCACACGTGCACATGTCTCGGAAGAATTTTCAGGGATGTTCCCACTACGCTAACACCTTAAATTCCAACATGAATAGGTCGATCTACGAGTAGCTGCAGAAAACAAAAGACACGCATCGCCACGGCTCATAGTTACGCTGTGTTGCAACATTTACTTTGAACGTACCATTGTTGCTATGGTATTCGAACGCCCTCTAGTCTCAAGTTCGAATTCCGCCGAGGTCTCCAGTTCGCTTCGGCTGACTATAGCGTTAGTCTAGCAGCACCTCAGCTTAGAATTTCATTGTCAAACTGCGAAACTATTGCGTTGCGTTTGTCTACAGACTGAATAGCATAATTCCGTTCGCTGCCAGTGGGATTACGAGTAACAACAGTTTCGGAATCCCTATACTATTTATAGAAGCTATATTCTGAATATCGTCTTTTGTAATCTATGAACGATGTTATACCCAAAAGGTAGAGACATTAATCACATTACTTATAACGAAATTAATTATATAATTAGTTCTTGTAGCTAATTACAGACATCAATGCTCTTTTGTGATAAAAATAGGTTTAAGCTTTAAATAATGTATGTCTCATAAAAGCAATGTTCTATTATAATGAAAATTAAGATAAAAAAAAATTAAAAGTAAAAATAACATCTCTGCCTCTGGCGCGTTAAAATGAAAGGAAAGGAATAATATGTATAAGGAAAATAATGAAAACTTCCATTTCTAATGTAAGGCTAAATACACAAAAACTAACACTTATAAAAAATGAAATAAAGGAAATGAATGTTAATGCTACGTAGGTACATATACGTATATGAATGTAACTACTAAAGTTTGATAATATGACTCAAGTGAAAAACAATAATATTAGACATCGGTAATAAAATGGAACGACATACCGTGGCGAATCGTGGAATCTCTTCTAGCTTGGGGTGAGCAAAATTTAACATTGTAATTTATTTTTATAGTCACAGGCAACACAACAACCACTTCTGTTTGGTATAAAATAATCACATGGTTTCAAAAATAGGGGGCGATTTTTGGGAATGTTTCAATATTTAAAGTGATAACAAGCGTAACGCACGAATTCAATCTACTAAAGATTGCAATGTTACGGCCTCTAAATAAATATGCAGATGAAATTTACAAAATTAAATGTAAACTACATTGCAGTGATTTTGTAGGCAAATCTTTTATTTTACTTTAATATTTCGTTTATCTACGAAATACTTAGTTATCACACAAAAGTCGAAATTTTACAGCAGTCTTAATAAACGAAATTTACATAAGTATGTAGGTAACACGACATTGCTAAGTATTTATGATCATTATTTTTTTGAGATCTGACAGAATAATGGGCTGATCTTAGATTAGGTTAGACTATAATTTATATTATTTTAGGCTTATTCCTACATTATCCGACTAGGTCCACGTAAATTTGATGATCTACCAAATACTCCATTATGATTATAATTATCTGATAGTCATTAAGTGTTATATCTGATTTACAGGGATTATAACAGACTCCACCCCACTAGCATTATACTGCTGAAGTCGAGTCTCCCTAGAAACTGGCTAACGTCCGTACTTTGTTATAGCATAGATTATTTGTTTTAGCATACTCGTAGATATGCAAATGGCCAACCAGTATATCGGAAATTCTGACAAGACTGCTCATTTATAACAAAGTTTAAAAACTGCTTAACGTGACTTCCGGAATACGATAACGCACGTGAAAAACTTTTACAGTAGGTAGGTACTAGGTACTAGAACGCTCAAGGGTACAAACGGTTACATACTAACGCGTAGGTATTATATTTGCTAAAAGTATATTTTAAATCTCATAGTGGGTCATATTAATTAAACCAAAATACAGCGTTCACAAACCATAAAATTAGTTTTCCGCTCCGATGAACTTGCAAGTGAAAACGCCGTTACAATCAAAGGGCGCGTGAACATAAACGTATGTAATATGTGTACGTTACGTTAGAATCAGAATATTCATAATCAATTTAAATAGTTACAATATAATTTTTTTAGTACATATTTATATATAAAATATTTCAATTTTTTTTTGACAAATATTATTTTGAACGCATCTCGGCCTCTGTAATCGGTTCTAAAAAATTTTGGCATTAAAAATGAAGTAGAATTGATTACGAAAGCTGTTATGTGTACATATTCCATACAATTCATAAGCCTTTACCTGTAAGCCTGTAACCAACGAATTCATATTGATAAACGCTATGAACCTATTTATAAACAAATAAAAATTTCAGATGCAGACTAAGTGGTGTATTCTGGTGTTTGAGGCCCATGGATCTAAGTGGTGGTCTTCTCTGTAAATGAAATATATCTCTAAATATAAATCTATAACTTCATCTTGTGATGAATAAGGATGAATAATTACGATAACCTCCTATATGTAGAGCCTACCATCATCTAAATCGAAGCATTCGTGAACTGATCAAGTAATATTGCAAAATTCGTTCTAAAGTTAAATCAGCAATTAAATCAGCCGCGAATACATCAACTTCGAGCTAATTTACGCGTACATTATTCTATATGCAAATGAGCATCGCCATCAATTGCAGTGCATATAGCATCACATTTTCCACAAATGTTACGTCCATAATTAATAAGCTAATTAATTAGGGCCATTACAGAGCGACGTACAGTATTTTAGAAATACATATTGTAGATGCAAAGACCACTATGGTCAGTCAAATTACAGCCCAGGCTTGAAATTAATTTTACCATTTATATCACAAACATTTTATTGCAATGGGAATGGTAGTTTGCACATGAAATACACAGATAACGACAAAGAAAATAACGCAGATGTTAATCGATATTTTATAGACAAAAAAGTAGCTAATTTTTAATGTTTCGTATTTGTACATGTAGATCTAAATATATACATTCCAATCTATTACTTGAAAATAATGTCATATCCTACAAATATATCTATACTTATTGCCAAAAATCTTCAAATACCACCCATAAATAGTACGAGTATATACATACATATGACCTGGCGCCAATCCTTGTGACTCACCCGAAAACTATACAATTTCGGAATGATTCATCGTTAACTACTTGCGGTATGGTGTTATTATCTAATTTCTACGAAGTATACTTGCAATTGTGGTAAAGCACTCATAACTCAATGATTAGTCAGAGTATAAGAACGAAAGCAAACTAGTTTATATCAACCAGTGCATTAATTGCATGTCCCAATGTGTGAAGCAATATCCCTTTGAGGGCCGTCAGCCCCATCATGGGTTCTAGTGACAATTTATGCTAGCTGTTGCTGGGCTTCTGGAAACAAGTTAAGCAAAAGGTTCCGAACACGAAAATAATTGTGCTGACCATGGAACATTGATATGTATGTACATATTATTAGACGTCTTAACGTATATTCAATACTTACACAGATAATACTTTACGAAAGTTAAAAATTAGCTTTTTGCGAGCATGATTATTATATTTCTGTCCAGATAATTTATTTAAAATAGTAATATTAAACATGTAAATAAGAAGTGAGTTATTAGCAATTATAAATTTAATATTACTTACTATTCACAATCTATTTAAGCAAATATTTAAAAATGTCACCTAGACAACATAAAAGTAAATTAAAAATATATTATCCGAGAAAACCCAGACTGTAGAATCTACCAAGGTTCAGAGCATGTTAGTATTATTACATTTAATAAATTCAGCATAAAAAGTTATGAAATAATAAATATAAACATGCTGCAATGAAGCATCATAACGAAGAATTTAATCAGTAAGTAATTAAGGCAAAGCTTGGAGAGGTAGTGGCAACCAGAGTCTTAAAGTCTTAAATTTTGAAGACTTAAACTAATTTTTAAGCTTAAGTCGCTTAAAAATATAAGTACGTTAGCGCAATTTTACCAATAGGTACGTACCTACCAACGTTTTGTTAGTGAATTAAATATTTAACATTATAGGGGGAGCTTGTGTAGGATTTTTTAGAATAACTAGTTTTTAATATATTTACTGATTTAAAGAACTCCTGTAATCTTTTAAATTTAACCATAAATAACTATAAAAAAACAGGATAACATTACCAAATCGCTATTTGATTTTGTTGTTGCTACGACATCATTGTGGTAAATTAGTAATTGTTAGAAAGAAACTTGGTACCTACTCGTATTTGTCGTAGCCGCAAAATTAAAGTAGCATGAAGAGTTGCTTCGCCGTTATTATTACGCCCGTAGCTATGTAGCTCTTTGTAGCAGCGCTACGGTTACAGCAGTACTATTTTGCTACGCGCTACACGAAGTTTTCAGGCTTCGAAATGGACAATATTCTGCGCATTATCTTGCTTATATGCAACATAATTACAATGCGTTCTTCTACTAATGTTGCTGGATAACGCTAACCAGCACAACTTAACACGTAATAGAATGCAAACTTAGCGCCGATTTAAAACCTGCAGACCTACCTATCATATTAGTTACCAATTATTTTGCTTGGAATTTAACATACTCCCTTGTTTTCTTACCTGAATTGCGAACTCTCAAAATCGTGAATTACGTTAACATCCGATACCTGGAAATGATCATCACAATAGATATTGCAAAACCGAAATGTAATCACCAATACTTGCATTGTAAGATCGCAAAACGTTTTTGTGCAAACACATGAATGACTTTCAAAGGGTCATCCACACGACAGCGACCTTTCTATTAAAATTCTGCAAATAACGAAAGGGCACTAGGTGGCCCATCCCTCGTCCACTTTCCTGGCCCGTGTTTAAAGAGGAATGTAATACGATGGCAGTTATTTCCATTTCTAAGTAAAGGTGTTGAAATATAGCAAGTGGACGTGAAACGAAGGGCACAAAGGTTGAGTTTGTATTTTTCACCGCTTACACTGTTAGAAAGAATGAAAGAAGGAAAGAAAAAGTTTATTTTCCGCCGTCCATCATGACACAGAAACAACAAAACAGGAAAAAGAACAATTAAAAAAAAAATAAATAATAATAATAAAAAGGCCCGGGGGGAGCGACACGCGGGAGGAGCCATGTCCTCATGCGCAGTGAGGCGGGAGGGGTGACGTGACAGCGAGCTCAATAACAAAATAAATCATACTTCTTACTCTTAGTATATACACATACACACATATACACATACACATACACACATATACACATACACATATACACATACACATACACACATACATACATATACATACATATACGTTTCCACAGGAGGTAGGCCGCATCCAGGATGTCCGGAAGATAAGGTGTAAGTAGTATAATTGTTCAGGTGAGTTATCATTTAATATATTAATTATCATATGCATTAATTAGTGTTGACTTGTAGTTCGAGCAGGTGCATTTTATATTTATTTCTAAATGAGTTTGATGATTTCAGAGTACGCAATGGAGGAGGGACATCGTTCCAGCACTTGGATGCGGCGTACTTGAAGCTACCTCGGAATGCGTGTGTGCGGTGAAGTGGCACGGCCAAGGGGTTTTTTGAAGGACGTGTGTTGTACATTTTCATGTCACATGATCGTGTCAGCTTCTTGGCAAGATAAGATGGTACTTGTCTCTTAACCACGTTGAAAAGAAGAGTGGCCAGATGGAGCTTCCTCCGCGATTCCATTTTTAGAATTTGTGCCTTGTTAATGAAAGGCGTTACATGCGTGCGGGGAGGGACAGTGAAGCAGTATCGTGCGCATGCGTTCTGCACCTTTTGCACCAGATTTCGTGTGCGGGCTAGTAGTCTGGGGCCATATACAACGTCCATGTAGTTCAGCTTTGATAATACCAATGCCTCACACAGTTTTATGCGGACGTTCGTGCTTAGATATCTCCGTATTTGGTATAGTACCTTCAACCTATAAAAACAATTCCTCGAGACGTTTAGAATATGACTTTCAAATTGTAATTTGTCGTCTACGAGTAGCCCTAAATTTCTAGCTTCATTTACACGTTCAATGTTTTCGCCTTTTATTTTAATATGAACTCCTTGTTCTGATATGTATTTAATTTGCGTTTTAGAGCCTAGAACCATGAATTTTGATTTACTTCCGTTAAGTACGAGGCAGTTTACACGACACCACTCAGTTATTCTCTGTAGGTCTTCGTTAATTTTGTCAATCGTCGCCTGAGCATTGCGCGGGTTACATGAGATGTAGACTTGCAAGTCATCCGCATATAGATGATATTTACAGTGCTTGATGGTTTTTACAATATCAGCACTGTAAATCGCGAATAATATTGGGGCTAGGATCGATCCCTGCGGGGCACCTCTGCTGATAGTCTTTGGGGTTGATGTGGTTAACGAGTTATTATTATTATTTAGTTGAACCGTTTGCAATCGATGTTTAAAATAACTGTCAAACCATTGTATGGTTTGGTTGCTAAAGCCATAGTAATGCAATTTTGATAGCAGCAGCGTAATGTTAATACAGTCAAATGCCCTAGAAAAGTCCAGTAACACTAAAAAAGTACCTTGACCATTGTCCTGAGCCGTCAGAATATCATCAACTACTTGGGCCATAGCAGTAGTGGTGCTGTGGTTTTTCCTAAAACCGGATTGCATTTTGGGTAGTATCTCATTTTTCTCGATAAATTTAGTCAGCTGTTCTGCAACAACCTTTTCCAGAATTTTTGACATACAGGGGAGAATGCTGATGGGTCGCAGATCTTTTTCCGTTAACGGGTTAGAGATTTTAGAAATAGGTTTAACTATTGCATGTTGCCACAGAGTGGGGTAAGTTTTAGTGGTGATAGACTTATTCACTAAGACGGTAATTGCAGAAAGCGATTGTGGGATTGTCATGAGTAGCATGTCCCGGGATATACCGTCAATTCCAGTCGCGTTGGTCTTTATTGTTTTTACTATTCTTAGTGTATCGATTTCATTAATTTCAATGATATTAAATACATTATTTGTACAGATTTGAAATTCAAAATAAGTTAGATACGACAGAGGAACTTCTTTGTTGCCGGGTACATTTAAAAAATGGTCATTTAGTTTATTTGGATCTTGAAAAATATTATCTGGGAGTTCATGTTTACTTTTGAGCTTGACGTTGGTTTTAATATGTTTCCACAGGGCACGCGGGTCATTAACATTTTTATTTACATAATAAGTGTAGTACGCTTGTTTTTCTCTGTCTAGTGCCTCCTCAACTGTTTTTTTAAGATTTTTATAATAGATTTTATGTAAGTCATTTTTACTCTGTCTCATTTTTATGTACGATTCATCACGTTTTTTCATTAATAGTTTTATGTTATATGTCACCCACGGGTACTGGTTACACTTTATTGTAATTTTTTTCAGCGGAGCATGCAAGTCATATAGTGAAAGAAGGCTAGTATTAAGTGCCATCACAATTTCATTTACATCTGACATAGATTCCATTTGTTTCCAATTTATTGAGATTAAATCTTTGTGAAAGTTCTCCTCGCTTATGTCTAGTATTGCTCGCCGCATAATTGATTCGGGACTAGATTTAACGTTGCGTATATTGAGCTGGCATGCGACGAAAGCATGACCGCTCAGCTCGCGTATATAGTCTACTTCTACGTGATTAACTTTTATGTCTGTGCATATAACATCAATAAGAGTTGTCGTGTACTCGGTGAAGTGGGTCGGGGACGTTACATGTTGTTCTAGTTTGAAACACCTCAGTAAATCATTTAATTTTTTTACATTGCTATGGGTCGCGTTTAGCATATTAATATTAAAATCCCCCAATAATATTGTGTTTTCACTCCAAGTGAACGCCTCTAAGCTTGCCGCGAGCGCATCGATAAATATATCCACATTAAGCCACGGCGGTCTGTACGCGGTGCCGATAACAAGTTTCTTGCCGCCGACTGTGACCGACATCCACATTTGTTCCACGAGTGCGGTATGTGGATGCGCTAGCGCACAGACGCCGAGGCCTCGCCTGACGTAGAAGCCGACGCCGCCGCCCCGCGAGCGCACGTCGCTGGGGCGCGGCACGTGTCGCAGGCGGTAGCCGGGCACGGCGGGCGCGCGGCCCTCCTCGCCCTCTCGCAGCCACGTCTCGTTAATGGCCATCACGTCGACGTTGTGGCGCTGCATTGCCACTATAAATTCATCGTGGCGCGTACCTAGGGACCCTGCGTTAAGAAGCCCAACCGTCATATTGTATCTAGGAGAAACTAACATATTTGAATTTATCATAATATATATAAGGTTTGCAAGTCCCTATGCTTATATTATACGTATTGATTACGATTGCAAATATAGATGAATAATTAATAAACAAATAACATTTTTGCGTTATGATTTTTGTGCTGTAATTCATTTTACCGTTCACAATATATTGATATATTATACGTATATACCTATATGTTACACCTGCATTTGCATATATTGTGCGTATATATGTTATTTTCCTATTGAAATATAATTTTAATCTAATATAGTGAATTACCTCGTGAATACTTTTATCTAGATATATAAAATATCATAATGTTTTTTAATGTTTTGTAGGTTCAAACTGCAATGGCGGACTGCTGGACTATCGTCTAAAACCTTTCCACCACAAGAGCAGATTCGTATCCAGTACAAAAAAGAAATAAACATATCGTATGTATAGAAAAGTACTGTTATGCTTGTCTCATGTGTACGACTGATGGTAATTTTTAACATGCAATGTCTCAAACGTAGTTAGCTGTGACTTACTACAAGATAATGGTGGTAATGGCACCATAATAATATGGTGGGCTTAATGATGTTCCTCTATTCTGGTTGTCCGAATAATGGATGTTGCTGCGCCGGTAAAAGTGGCTGAGATTAAACTACCTATTCGAGATGCATTTTTGGAGTCGTGAATAATGTTTCAATGTTGATGGTTCAGTAGTGAGTTCGGTTTCTTACTAGGAAGATACTTTAACAAAGGAAGGCTCAGAAACAAGTGTATCTAAAACGGCATTAATTAAAAGTGACTGTCGCTTTGTGGATGAAACTTAAAACGCAATCGTAGAGACGTGTCCGAATAAATCTTGGAACTGCTCATGTTATCGTTTCTCGTGATGTATACCCATATTATTATAAGTGCATTGATAATTGTTAATTCTTCAGCTAAATGTTATGCGTGCTTGATGACTTTCCATGTACAAGCGTGTGTCATCAATGTCATATTGCCGATAGCGCGTATACTTTTGTCGGATCGTGACTATTCGCAAATGTCCCTTCCATTATAAGCATTGATAAGTTCGACGGTGATGGACGGTGAAATATTATTAAAAATAGATACTTAATATAAAACATATTTTACATTCTCCATCTGGCTAATATTACTTATCTAGCTAATGTTAATAAAGCTTTTACTTAAAATAATAACTTTGTTTTTATATCTTACTTTTAATGTATTTTTATACTTTTCTCTTTTAATCTACTTTTCCTGTTCTTCTGTAGACTGCTGCGTGATAACATGTCCTCCTAATTTCTGCACACCTTACCCTTTCTCTTTAATTCTCTCCTATGCACATAGGTTGTCTGAAGGAATAGCAATTCATGCGATAAGACCGCCTATTGCATACTTTGTAGACGCATCTCAATCTGTTTTTTGTTTGTAAAACATAGTATGTAATTAAGATACATTATTATTATTGTGATAATAAAAATGAACCTGAACAGTAATACAGAAATTTAAATTGTCACCGATGGCAACATAATGGCGAATAATTTCGAAGAAAATGCAACATCCAACGATAATAAACAACAGGGTACCGACAGTTGTAGTGCATCAGCAAAGTGCCAATTTATCAGAGCAATGCCATCAACAAGAAAATAGAGTGCACGCATTATGTCCTGCGACGAATTTCAGCGAAAAAAGAAACACAGCAGACGCTATGGTAAATGAATTCGCTATACTTTTGCTAAATGAAGCGTGGCGCATAAGGTTTTGTGTGCTAGACGATAGCTTACTTTTATGTTCTAAACAACTTGCATTTTACCATCCCATACTTTGTTCTCATTGTATTTTGGTCTCTATTCCCGGAGACTAGGGTTTATAGGAAATCTTTTAGCTTCACTTTCATCGTTAATAGAACCATCACATATTGTCTATCGCACGTTACACTTGCTGCCTGCAAATGATTTATGTTTTCGTTCCGGATTTTCTAAGTCTTATTGCGAGGAAGACGCGATACGACCTGATTGATCTATGATTACTTCGTTAAAATACGGACTCAAACTTGTGTTGTACTCACTCTGAGATATTTAAGATACATTTGTAAGTAATTAACGGTATCGATTTCAGCAAATTCATTAAAAACGGGATTGATACCATCTTCGGGGCACCAATTACAGTACAATTGGTACTAAAGCATTAAAATTTAATAATAGATAAGATTGGTTTTGTAAATTGTTTTACCAACCTCCATCTTTATCTTTGTCTTCGTTTCAGATCTTCCCAAGCATCATGAACCTTAAATTCAACTAACGCTTTCTCATATCGGACTATCGTCAGATAAAACTCGTGTCAAATTACGCTTCTTATTTCAAATCAGAAGTTAATCCGACATCTAATAAAGTTCGTATGATCGATCGATGGCGCGTCTCACAAATTTGTGTGTTGCTGTTGCCTGATTCGTCTGAGTTACGTTTTTTGTTTTGTCTTGAGAATAAGGTTCAGAATCGTTTATATCAAGATTATATGTTGGCATTTTATATGTGTGCTCTTCGGTCGGTGTCACAGTTTTTTGTTGCAGGGTTACAATAGTCGAGTGAGAGTACGGGAAAGTGTGATTGAACTTTATGGTTGACTTAATTTAACGGATCTGTTTGGTGCGACTTAAGATACTGTTTATTATATGACTTTGATGGTATCATCCCTCAATATTGTATCTCAATGTCTATATTTGAATAGGATTATCGAAACTTACCAAATGCGCGGTGTATCTATCGCGAGAAATCTATGCATAATAATAAACTGGCTTACCTGAAACAAATAATAAAACATGAAAAAATCAAAAATTGTTAAAAAATGTGACATTTTTTCTTACAGCAGTAACTGTCCCAGTCATCGTCATGGAAATAAGACTTTGTTATACAAATACGTACGCATAATATAGGTACTTCATAGGATCTTCGATTAGGATATTTTTTTTGTGTTATTGTTAAACATGCTATAGAAGAAGGTGTACTTCTAACGGCGCTCTGATTAGTGTACTTAGGCAGCGAGAAATAATTATCGAACATCAAAATTATCTTTACTACGCAGTAAACTAAGCTTACCCCGAGGCGTGTAAATGTAGGAACAGATTTTAACAGCTCCAACTCCTGTAATTGTACACTGGGGAACGTACCTGATCGTTATATTATAAAGTGCAGTGATTTGCTACCGGTAACGCGCTACCGGTTCGAACCGGTTTCGAGGCGCCGGCTCCTATGGTTTAGTTTTTGTATTAATAGCTCAATAGATGATGGTTTATTGCACGTATATGCCACGCGTACAGACTGCCTGCGGTGTTCAATGCATCCTATTGCCGTCTATACGAAACCATAAATACAAGGCCTAGCTGGAGTCAGTCATCACTACATAGTATAAAACAAAGTTGCTTTCTCCGTCCCTATATACCTATGTATGCTTACAACTTTAAAACGAAACAACGGATTTTGATGCGGTTTTTTTAATAGATAGAGTGATTGAAGAGGAAGGTTTATATGTAAAATAATCATGGTAT
>DWGJ01000016.1:0-67917 GCA_018246895.1 Aspitha aspitha aspitha | reverse complement strand
ACTCCATGTAACTGCTTTTCTCTGCTGTATTAACAAATCATTATAATTCTATTCGTTCCACTTATTATAATTTAAAATTTTAAGTTGCTTGACCTATTTATTTTTTGTAACAAAAGTAGTTAGGAATACGAAATAAATATAAATAACTATATGTAGGATGCTGAAATCAACTTCTAGATCAAGATTAAAAGCGTAGATAGTATGTATAATATGAATGTCTACAATTATTAGCACTAAATGTTTAGAAACAACGACTGTTATGATTATATCAGGATATAACCACTAGCGTAGGTAACGTTACCACTGTAACTAAATAGATTATAATCGAGCTATGAATCCGCGTAATGTTGTTTTAAGATATTTATCATAGAATCCTCTCACAAGGACATAATAGCAATTTATTGACACGTTCACTTGTCTTTGTTATTGGTGTTATTTATTCGTCATTACATAGAAGGATTACGATTTGCCAGTGCATCAATATAGTTCGCAGATGTCTAAAGAGTTTGTGTAATCAATGTCACAAAACAGATATATGATTTCCGTTATGATGAGAACGTTATCACATCTTTAAATTAAATAAGTAAATGGAGTGAGAAAATTTAATCTGCTTTTGAATAGGAAAGGTTTGAAATTTTGGAGGATAGTAAGAAATGGAAATGAATCCTGGGCACAGCACCTGTGCTGGAACCGGTTGATTAACTTCCTTACGTGGCAACAGTTGTATCAGGGCTACTAACTTTAAGCATTGCAGAACTTAGTATTAGTATTGTTAAAATAATATTTAACGGTCTGCAAACGTGCAAAATAATATTTAACGGTCTGCAAACGTGCCCGTGTTCTATTCTGGCTTTGATAAATACAAAACACTTTTGTGAATTGTTGCAGAAGGTAAGCATACCGCCACCGGGATTAATTTAGTCGTAGGTACTCATATTCCATGAATAATTTGCGTTATGTATTAAATACGGTACAATATTTTGGTGTTACTTTTTACCAATTTTGGTCTACAAAAACCTTCAAATAAAAAACAAATCGCAGATGCATTGGCAGCCCTATTGTATAGATTATCGATCAACCGCACTGCCTGCATTAATCTAGATTCCCTGCCATCACTCATACGTTGTTGGTATCGACTGCTACGAGTATTTCGAGATATGAATGCCGTAAATTGATGCAGTCTCTTTAGAAATGTCATTCGAATAGAGTCGAGCAGAATTAATATAAGGTGGGGGTCGCCATAACTATTTTGAATAAAGAACGGTTTGCAAGACAATATCGGCTCAATGAACATATGTTCAGTACAACACTTGTTTCATTAAAGCGATTGAGCGGAATCAATAATTAAATATAGAAACTATTAACTATTTCAGCGATCGACTGTATCTCATAATCGATAATCGTACGCGATGATACAAGTACCTCGGTAAGTTTAATATACAGATTGACCAAGTCGTCCAAACATACTTTAATTTGTGGAATCCAATATACTCGTCCTTATGTACTGGAGATTGGATCCGTCGAAACCTCAATGTTGGGTTGACCTAGATGGTTTTGGAGTCGAATTACGCTTTGCTCCGATACAATTTCAATAATACGTTAACTTGAATTACATAATATTATATTGGTATCCAATTCGATATTATTTAACAAATATTAGACTTATTTTCTGTTTAGGGTGTGTGTTGAGGTCAAATCTAAACTAGGAAATTACATTAAAATTTGCTTCTAACAAAAGTAGGTCATTTTGGTCGGTATTTTCTACCTTTAATTAACCTAAGTATAACGGAAAGGGATTAGGTATATTATTATATATTTATAAGTATGTATGTTAGCATAACATATTCATAGTTTACAAATTTGTACGAAAGGTATTTGCCATTTGCATATATTTCAGGTGGCGAGCTATTGACCTCAAATCAACGGTCGCTTCTAGAACACCTGTCAAAAGGAAATTTTCGTACGCAGTGTCACAGGTCACAGGTGTGACCTGAATATTATACACATATTATATAAACATTAAAATATCCTTCTTTATCGCGAATATGTGTAATAGGAATATCATCTCACTAGTGAACTGTAAATGAAAAACGAAGTATTTCAACGATTTTTTTTTTTTTTAATTTATTAATGAAGGACTTTGTCGCTGAGCGACCATATCGTCCCGTAAGATAAGACAAACGATAATAACAGAAAAAAACAAAAAAATATAACAAACAACTTAAATTAACTTTACAATGCAAGACTTCGGAAGGGCTTCATACTGGATTGAAATACCTGTGTCGTTTTACGTTCTACCTGTGTTGCTTTCGTTTTATGTATGTGATTTTGTTTTATACATAGTTTCCTATCAAATCGAAACTGTTCATATTTGTGGTAACTCCGTAGCGAAGTCTCAACACAAACCCCTACTCACTCTCCGTGACAGTTTCCTTCCGTGACCGCTACGCGTGTGCGGAGTACGATTGTCCCTCATAATCGTTCACGCTTATACTGTAGAGCTGTACATTCGAGTGCTCTTCCCGTATGTGTCTTGGCAAGTTCAATGTGTTGCAGTTGAATGGAACACGTTTCATCTAGTGTTTGTTAGTCTGTAGAGAATGCAGCCACTCGTATAGTTCAATAAATGTTCAGTGTGTAATATGGCGCTTTTGTCACTGAAATGATGGATGCGAAAACTAATAATAATACACAGCAGTCTAATCACAAGTTAGGCATAGCCTGTACTATAGTAACCAAACTACTGATAACATAAATATAATACAATAGATAGTTATAAGATAATTTTACACCCAAACACACAAATACTTTTCCTGGGTGGGCAACAATCCTAGCTTACCAGTCAGGATCACTGTTTACTACACAGCACCACACCACGCAATTAGTAATGTACGGTTTTGTTTATTAATATTTCAGTGATATTATAGGTATTCGCTTTTTGAAATCTTGCCTATGATGATTTGGGAATGAGCAAACAACTCAAACGATGTTTGTTATGCCGGTTAGCATAGAAGTTTGGCCAGCATATTGATAAGTTGAGCAAATGTTTGTAAAATGAACAGAGCATATTGATTTTGAATACGTATACGATTGTTTGTTGAGGACTAGGACTTGTCATGATTGCGGGTTGAATGTGCTTGCCGCATGGGCCCTGGGATTAAGGGCGGCAATAAATAACATGTGTTGACTTAGAAAATATGAAGTTTTACATAGTATGAACGTAGCATGTCAATGACTGTTGCCAGAACAAATGTTTGCATTGTAAGCTATTGTTTTCGATCATCTTTCATCTGTGTGATGAATGATGTGTGATGTACGCGGCTATTTTTCATATATTTAGTTGGTTGTTATGGAATCTTTCTTTTCTACCTCTAAACTGCGGTTATATCCGATAGTAATGAGATATGTCAGATCTGCTAAAGATACAATATGTAGCGGTTGTACTACACAAGGAGAAAAGCATAACTGCTTACATTAAAGCCAGGTATAAGGAAATAGTAGTGCCTTCGCAAATGTACCTACTGTTTACAGACGCACAACCTATTTTTATAATCTACGTTGTTTTTGTATTAGTATCACTTAAAAGAAAACAATTCGGCTTATTTAAAATAAACGAATGCCTAATGAAAGCGGAAGAGCCTGATCGTAACGGAATTCTGAGACAGTGCGAGTAAACCGCGAAATAGATTCGTTACGAATGCGAAACTCGACCCACTTCCACTCTCTGTTATTACAATTCTTATAGCACCCATCGTTTGATTTACGTAAATTACGACGCTGATATTTGATTTTTTTATCTTTATTTCGTTTGTATGTATATTTATAATTTTGTATTAGTCTGCTAAATATTAAAAATAAAAAGGTTTTTTGTCCTTAGCAATTGCTTAAGACATTGCAATTATTTATTAATTTTATAAATGATTTGTAACTAAATTATGAGGTTAATAGTTACCATATTTCGTAGGCTTATATTTATTATATGAATTACTAATGTACGTGTATAAATTTACATATTATGCAATGACCTAAAAGTGGTCGACCGTACGTATATATTGCGAATGTGTAGAATTTGGAATGAACTTTATAGTAACATTTTCCCGGAAAAGTTATAAGTACATACCTATATTTGAAAAAGGTCTATTAAGATTTTTTTGACCTGTTTTATTTTGAACGTGACTATTTCCCTATACTAGTAATACTGACGCATCAAAAATGGTGTGCTGGTAGATTTTAGTAGTACCTACCCATAAGCTATCCATCCACTGCCACCTTTTAGCACATTGGGAATATTTAAATCGTGTCAGCTTAATAGCTTAATAGTATTCTCAGTTTGTTACTAATAAGATTGGTGTCAACTTTCAGCATAGTTTAGAAAACAATTTTTGAAATATTCCCATATCGAAATAGAAAAAAGAATGTATTGCGTATTTATATAGCTATTTGTATTTAAGGTTGTTACGGAAAAGCAGAGTTGGGAGGAAACAGAGCGTGATAAGCAAAACCCGAAACAGGGGCTATCAAGGGAAAAATAAAGAAACGGTCATTACTGTTCGATTAGAGGTTAAACATTTAAGTGTTTTCCACGTTTTGTGTGCAGTCATTGTGAATCTCGCACGAATATAACTTAGCATTGTATGTAAGGCTTATTTTGTATACTGCTAGTACTTTTAAGACTGATACAACGTTAACATCCTTCGATGCAATGCTTTTTATACCTACTGTTTATATTTATACATACTGTTACGTAATACGTAATAAACGTTTAATAATACGTAATAACTGTTAGAATACTGAATACATATTTAACTTTTAAGAAGAATACAAAATTATTTACCGGTAGTAAACACCGGAATCGATCTTAAAATTCAAAATTACTTCGATCGTCTCGTTGCATGTGAAATCGTTGGCGATTTGTCGAGTCACTCCACATTGCCTCTGATGTGTAGGGTTTTCCGGGGTCTATTCACGACCGAATTTTCACAGTGCTTTAGGTTATAGCAACTATATTTAGTAAGTCACAGTCAATCGACTAAATGTCATGTAGTACCTATCTCGTGCTGATCGCTGTAATTGTAGAATCTAAACTGTTGAACTGTTGAATCTAAATTGCTGTGTACATTTTATTCCGTGCACACTTGCCCCAGATTTATCTCACACCCGTAAACGGTGCCATATTGTTTCAAGTTTTCAAGACACGTGGTCCATACGAGGAATATTTTATTTATCAAACTCAATTAGCTAATAGCAGTGCGAGTGACAAAGTAGGTTACAACTCATTAACTGGCGCTCCCTGTTTTTGTGTTACACGGATGTGGTTCGTATCTTCCTCGACGCCTCGGCAAAAAATAGAATGCTATTTCATTATTAAGTACTATGTGTGGTAGACACTAAGAGATTTGAACCAATTCACCGAACGAAGACACTGGGTTCCTGAACACTGCTGTGTTTACATGAGTACATTGATACAAACAGTGCCAGATAGCGTCAGAATTAGTTGCTACAAAAGTAACTTGAAATTAAATAAACCTGGCCACAGATTTCATCCATCACCACTAGCACTATGTTCCTGTACTCCTTTCTCAGGGTACAAGTTTTATGATCAGCCGAGTTGTTGTATCGTTATATTATAAATCAGTTACAATCTTTTCATCAGTAAATATTTCCTCCGTGCTTACCGTAGGCTTCATTTTACAACAGAACTCACGGATACTCGTGACTTAATTAAATTTCATTCTTAAGTGCTTCTTAATTGAATTGATGTGACGCAGTCCATGCAATAAAATTAAATCATGGATAGTGGTTATGTAATAATATAAAGCGATTCTTAAACTTTTGTGGTTTATAGGCATGAAATTTTTTTTTCGCTTGCTTTAAATTCAGTTTAGAAAATTTTTAGGTTTGAACAACCTCGTTAATTGCTGTAGGGACCTTATTAAAAATTCTCCCTGCCGAACGGGCTCTGTATAAATATTTCTTGTAGTTGTTGTTTTTGTGACTAAACATTTCGATTGCGGTTTTCCTCTACCTATTTTAGTTCTCGAGTACTCAGTGAGGACTGAAGTAAATATCTTCCATACTGTATGTAATATATCATATAAATGCCCATTTTCGTGTTGTTCCATGTTAAATTAGGCTAAGAAGAACGTCATCTATCTATTGAATACTCGTTTATTATAAGATTTTCTTTTTAATTCACTTAGGCATTATATTGGGAACTTTCAATAAAACAATATTCAGTGTAAACTTCAGAAAATATTAGTTAACTGTAATTTGGAAACATTCGGACTAAGAATTGAAATGATTTAACACACGTTAATAACGTGATTACGTGAATCACTAACTAAATATATTCAGCATGGTTTGTAATTAAGTAATAATCTAAATGAGATACGTAACAATCATAAATCAAAGCAATTATTCAAATTATCTGTTTGTAGTGCGTAACGCGTTGTGTGATCGTGTGATGCATACGCACTGCATATAGGGTTGCCACAACGGATTCGTATTCATTGTTTTTTTAATATTGTATTATTTTAAGACGCAAGTCATACATGATCGTAACTAGTAAATCGTTATTTTCTATTTATGTACCTGTTATATATGTACCCAAAAACGGTATAACAAGGAGATAAAAGTATTTAAAGGACAATGATTGGAACTATATAGATCATTACATTTGAAACGTAGGTTCGGGAAACAGTTTGGTGCCATCCTTGAACTCTTTAAGGCCTTTAAATGAAAAATATGTTATTGTAACATTTTGAAAGCACGTCAATAACAGCATATCACATTTACGCTCTGTAGAGGAATATTGAATATATTATAAATATTGTTTCTATTTTTGCATCAAGTAAAGATTCAAATGTGATGGTCAACCCTTGCACATTAGTGCACATCCAATCATGTTGTGTTACAAGCAAGGTTGTGCCTTCAATAAAGCGCGTTTATTAAACATTCAAAGAGACAAACAAGATTAGGTATGAATAATGAACATGCTTTGTTCATTATTGTATATCGTTTTGATAAACCACTGTGATATCGTTAGGACAGATTAAACAGACGCTAGATATGTCCGTACGTTAAAAACTGAATATATCTGTTGCAACTGTTGAATAGTTATACCTGTTTAAATAACATTCGTTAATATAGATTGGAATTGGAATGATACATGTATTTGTACGTAGGTATGCTTTATCCGAACGAAAAACAGAAGGGGAGTATTCTTTCTATATTTTCGGCAGAACATCTTTCTTGCTCCGACTAATATACTTTGACTCACGTTACGTAAGGCCACTGTTACCGTTGGTGATCTTGTCTCACTGCCGAGTGCGAAAATCAAAATGAAACAACGCGATATAGGATATTTATTAAAACCAAAAAACGTGAATCCTAATAGACGAAATTGTCTTCTTGTTGTATATTACTTTCTTGTATTTTTAGGAAATTGTCTTTCAATAAACCTATTTTATTACTGTGACAATTTTTTTTATTTGTTGGCAAACATTACATTTTTACTTATATGATACTTATTGAGGGTCTCTAAGCAGTAGAACAAGAGTCCAATGTATAATATTAATGACATTACATTAAATTGTCATTAAATGCAACATGGAGCGCTCATTCGCCGGTAATAAGACAGGGGTCTTAAGTTGGATCTGTAACATAAATAAAATGTTACCAAATGTACCGTTAAGTTTACGGCCTGGCCACTTTACTTTTATGGGTAATATTGCACGTAATAACGATATTTTTATACTTGTTTCAGGTAACTTCGCTATTCATTATCGGACGGATTCATCGGCTACCGCGAAACGGGGTTTTGAAGTACCTACATACTTTTTGTAATGGTGAAAGTTGTCACAAAAAGCACTTGTCTTGCTCGCTGGACCAATTACGGTTTTTGAGTATTTTATTACAAACTTTGCATGTACATGTTTATGTTCAGTAAATAATGGTATGTAGTCTGAGTGAGTTTTTTACACACAAAACATTGCAGACAATCGTTAGTTTAAATGTTTTTTTTGTCTAAGATAATAACTTTCACATTTTATCTATTGTTATCCAAATGGCCTTATGACTAAATATTTTTATCGTTATATTATCTTGTTCACTTTAAAATTTGGCACAAGGCTTCGACGGACACGCAATCTATGACAACACAAAATTTTTGTTAGTTTATCTGCAAAATCCGGTTCGATTTGATAAGAAACAAACTAACCTTTCGAAATGTAGGGAAAATATTGTTATTTTTTGTTACATATTGCATATTTAAAATACAGATAAAAATATTAAATACAATTAAAGTCCAAACCTTTTAGTTATAAATAATAAGAATAACAATAGGATGAATGTTTTATTAATGTTTTATTCTTTTTTAACTTTCAACGTTTCATTGTTCACATATTAAGTACATTACACTTACAAGGTACAATCAAGAACATAAAAAACATACAGGCCTATATCATACCGCAAAATGTACATTTACTGACACGTAAAATAATGTAATTCTTGACGTACTTAGTTGCAAAGAAATATTGAAACTAAAATATGTAGTATTATTCAATTCAATTCTAATTTCATCCTAATTATTCATGATAAGATGCATAATGCAAATTGCTTGATTTAAAACTCTAGATTTTTATTCAATTGTGAACGTTCATTATTACTAATGTAACGAGACAGTTACAAGTAAATGTTGCTACATAAAATTAACCGGTTAATTTTAGATTAAATTCATACGTAATTTACATTTCTTTACACGGCATTCTTTTGCTTTTTGACTAACTTTGATCAGTGACGCCGCTCTCTGCTAAGTGATCATTTTGTAACAACGCTCATGTACTGATTATCTAGTGTTGACTGATTAAGTACCTAGTTCAATAACTACGGTCGTGTTTTTGTACCACTGGGTCACCGCTAGTATAATGACTTGAATCCTTGTCTCGTATTAATTCATAACTACACATCAGAATTCAATAGCGGACTCTGTAGTCTTATTAGGAAGGAGTGAGGACGCCCGTGCCCAAGCGTTGCGGGTTAAGGTCGCACTATCGTTACTGAGAATTACATCTACTGCTAATAAAAGGATACACCAATAGTTACATTAGAATTTCCATCGACCGTCAATGCAGTGGGCAGTAGGTAACTGACTGTTTAGGTTTTACGTGTTTGATTCCCACACATGACATTTGCGTGAAAAGCACGTGTGTAGTTTTGTGTCTAAGTGTAAAATACTATATCATATTTAGAAATATATTTTATCAACATATAATATACATATAAGTGGTTTGTCAACTGTTTTGTTATGCTACTCATATGTGTATAGAGGTAGCTGAACTGTTTTTTAACATCAGGTTTTTTAACAGTGAACTGAATATAACATGAAGTGGCGTAACATATAGTAACATTATCAGCGTGTTTCCACTCGCGTGCCTAATATCAAAGGCTTGTTCATTTAAGAGAACTATCGTGCAACTTCGTCGGCAGGAAATGAGTCCGCGGTGCATCGTTACGATTCGTTCCGTCCGTCGGTTACGCAAAGCTACAACTTTACCGCAAACAGCAATTTCTAGCTCTGTCGCTCGCCCGCTCCCAACTTTCCATCTCCTTTCTATTTAACAAACCCTGCATTGTACTCGAACAATTTATAAATCCAAGGATTTCGCTCCAATGACATCCTTGTGTTATCACTGCACAGTTATAGAAATGGCAGCCGAGCTGAGAATTTTTTGTTTCAAATGTCGAGGAAGGATTTATTTTAGATACAACAGCGAATCATTAATCAGATATAAATTCATTTGCACTGCAGGGAGTTCTAGTTATTGCATTTAATAGCTTTGAAAGCTAAAAGCATTAAACGTGCGCTTTCCAGTACCCAGCACGATTAAACCATAATTTTCTACGGAAAAGCACTTAGACATCAGTTTATTACTTATATTAATGTTCAAAAAGCGTTTACGAACTAGTTATTGTACCTACATAATATATTATGATATATAACTTTTAAAAACATTCTGCTGAGCTGAATAAATAGAGGCTGCTAGGTACTACGTACAATGTATGTACAATCCTTAATCAATCTGAATAAGTACACACTTTTCATGTGAAGTGAAAATGTCAATTTTATTCATAATTGGTAACTTAGCCAAATGTTATGTTGTGGACTATGCAGATTTGACAACTGTACATTAATCAGTGCTACGCAACGCAGTCGGGTACAAAGTCACGTTTACGACCGCGGTTGCGATTTCAAGTTATTTGCGGCGCACAATCTAAATATCTCATTAAAGCATTGTCCGAGTAAACGTGTAAAAAAATGATGAGCGCCCAGACCACGCGCTTTACGCTCAAATTGTTAAGGTTCACTTACATTGGATTTAAAATTAGATAGATGCCCTCATATACATAGCACAAAAGATGTCGGGTCGTGATAATAATTATGTAACTATTAATCAAGTTTCGAAACGTTTATTATTCATAACAAATGAATCTGGTCTTATGCCATAACAGGCTTTAAAGAAATCAAACCTGATTAAGTTTATTGAACTTTTATGAACCAAAACCTAGCGTATAATGACGTTTTATATTCTCAAGTATAAATAGCATTCGATCAAATGTGTGTTTGAAATAACCTACATAATTTATTAGTCTGTGCTAAGGCAGAACATTGGATCTAAAAATGAAAATAACACCATAAACTTTTCAAGTTCTACCGGAAAGCTCGCACGATCTATGAGATAAATTTTTATCTGTTTATTTTTACGTGAATTTCGCCTTGAACGATTTATAATTAAACTGTTTGGCATTTCGAGTGAATAGTGTTTTTAACAACTATGTCTGGTGCGCGAAAAATCCTACATTACAGCGTAATGTAGCAACTTCGAGTGCACGCGTCGACTCCGTCACGAGTCTGTCGTAACCGATACGTTCGATTGTGGCTTTCGCAAGTCTCACCGCCGTCGGCCGAGCGGCCGCGTTCGGAAACGGACCCCCTTTGTTCTAACTCCTCACATTGAGCAACCTTGATGATACTTGTACTGTCACATCCATTCAACGTTTAAACCATCCAGCGTATTCTTGCGACAACAAGCATGTAACGCCACGTAAATAATTCATCCATCAACCGCATATATGTTATTATAATACGTAAAATTTCATCAATGAAATTCATCTAACATAATAAGCTAGAATAATGCTGAATAAATGTAATTAAATATCCTTCGTGCCATTTTTATGAAGTCATTTTATTTTGATGTTCAGGATGCATTTACGACGTCATACGTGGATGGATATAAATTGTAATGGATTTCGGGACTGAGTTTTGCGTAATATGTTTTGGTTTGAAATTGGTTGTTTTAATCGAAACATTCTGAAGTTTGATCTATCGATAAAGTGCTAATTATACCAGTTATAACTGGCAAGGTAAACTGACGTGAGTGCATAAATTAAGAAGTTTAATCAATTTAACCTTTCAGTAGGTAACGTTACGATGTACGCGTATGCTAACAATTGAATTAACATGCCTACAAAATTATTGAACGGATTTTTACCAACATCTGTCCTACAATCAGTATAATATAAAAACACCCTATTTCATAATATTTAAAACGTATATAATGTGCTTTGAATATTACATAACTAATTGGCAGCGTTGCGTGCTTGTAATTTGTTTTAATAAATGTAATATGTCACGCAAATCGCTAGACCATTTTGGACAAAGTGAGCCTTGAAACGAATTCTTTATGGGCGCTATTTGTTCTGAAACGAGACTTGTATGTTCTCGTATCATTATACAAATATAGTTCCTGTACCATTACAGCTAATGATATTCGTCCAACAATGCAAATGAATACAGTGAATTAACACAATGAATTCGGATAAATGTTACACCGATTACTTGTTATGTATGTAGGTAACCATTTTATTAAAGTTGTGGAAAATTAATGCTCCTATTGTTTTCGTAAAGTCGTCAGTTGCCTCTAAAACAAATTGCAAATTTCTTACATCAGATTCGATAATCTGAAATAGTTTAAAATAATTTCAATCTCTCTGTATTCGTATGTCAAAATCGTTAAAACATATCTTAACACCAACCCGACATAAAAATTATTTCGCGATAATGTGGGCGTTACATATTAAACCATTGTGTAGTGAAAGTATTGGTCGATCCAGGTTGTGGTATGCACATGTCTTTCGCTCACAGGCATTCTTAATTTATTCCTGTGCTTGAAAACATTTCTCGACTGTATTTTATTTCTCTCTAAGTTTGTAATAAATATCCAAGCAATTAACCGACGAGTCTACTGTGGCCACAAGCTGCTGCGTCTAACAAAGCGAACGAGGACTAAAAGAGTCCGATCCAAGGGTGTACCAGTGCACTTTCATTGCAATCCAGCAACGTCGCTACATGTGTTAAGCGGTAAAACTGTATAAATAAAAACTGCATATAAACCTGTCCTTTCCGTCAAGATATCTTTTGAAAATTTCCCATCCATAAATAAAATAGTCTTTTGTGTACTCCATAAATGTATTCGAAAATTTCAATAGCCTATTAAAATATATCTGCGTAACAAAGGAATTCATTGAAATTCTTTGCGATATCTCGTTTGCGGTTGGAACATGGAATTTCGTTTCGAATTATTCGAGAGATTTGTGCCTTTTTTCAACACAGTGCTGTAATTGTAATTACAATCATTGAATTGTTCGAATCAATGTGTAGGTATTCAACATAAAAAAATAGAGCTATCACATTTCGAAACCAATCAGTTTATTATTAATATCGTCATAATAATATTTTCTATGTTCCCTACTAGATGAAATAGATTTATGTTTAGTTGTACACGAAGTTTGCGTCGTTTTACAGATGCAATTTCAATTGTAAAAATTGAACTCACATGCTTTTGTCGTCAACAACATTTGTGCATCATAATTGTAGATAGCGATCATTTTGAGTAGCGACCCAATTAAATGACCTATTATAGGCCTTTGAAAATACAAAACTCCATTCCATTTTCTCTACTTCGAACATACCAACTGGGAGATCGAGTTTTCGAGATGTGGTGTGTAGATCGACTTACACGCCTTGACCTTGCTTGTGCTTGTCATTATGGCTAACGATTTTTCGTGTCCATACTTTCGCCGTAGGTCTTTCTAGAGAAGATTAACCGCATACTACCCATATGAATGGAAAAACCTCTCTTCTAAAAATTGCGTTTTGAAATGAATTTATGTTTTTGATGATATAATTAATGTATTGGTATCTGAAAAAAACATACAATAAGTGAAAAATCTTCAAAATCTTTGTTTAGTTGTAAGATATATATTGATAAACAATAACGTCTTTTAACTTATTACATAGTTATGAATACTCACATGTACTCTGTTATTTAAGAATTCCATTTAATTAATATTGTATCAGCAAAAAAATATGTTAGATATAATTGAAGATTCACTAATAGACTTTATTACCGCGCAACATTGATAGAGACTAACTTAAGTGTGAGAAAAATAACCAGTAGGTTTTCTTAGCGACTGCTTGAAGTGACGTATGCAACTCGCACGATCGCTCGGAGGCGGTATTGAGAACAACTTCGCCACCTTGCCGTTTTGGTGTTATGCTTTAATTTGACGTGCGACAGGTGCCTAGCCACAACTCTGTCAATGTAACTTCAGTTATTGATTGATTAATACAAATGTTTGATTAGTTCTGAATAATGTACTGTAATGCCGCTAGTAAAGTCAAATTATCACTCTTATATAATGTTAACAAAAAATGTTATTTTCCATATGACATATTTTATGTTCAGAAAGTACATATTATGTACGTTTTATTCTCGTACTCGCGTCATATACGTCAGAGTGAATTTACTGTTGTTTTATGTAAGTTAAAAGTAGTAGTGTATCGGGTGTCGTATAAAACAGAACCGTAAAGTCCTCGTAGGTGCTCTACGTGTTATAAAACCAAGGCCGCAACGTTCACACGACTCGAGTTCAAAAACGAATACCGGTAAAGCGTTTCTGTAACAGAGCTGGGAATTGTGCAAGCTAAATTGTGTTTAGGTAACAAACGGACGAGGAAATAATACTTCTTCGTTTCGTAGGTGCATTTTCAAAATGTTCGCTTCTGCTAATTTTTGTTTGAGTAAAACCAGAACTATACAGTTATGTTAAGAATTAGGAATAATACAATTTTATACAGGATAACGTGACATAATTTATTCCCATGTAGCTTTTTTACATCGCAATATTTTAAAATTAGAATTTGGCATAGGAATATGTTATTCAAAAGTTAAACTAATTTCTTGTGTTTCGATTTCGACCGTTCGTAACTATCATTCGTTACGTACAAAAAAAATTACATAAAACCATCGTAAAATATGTATATTCACATCAAAAGTTTTATGGCGTCTACATGAGTTCATTTCTACGAAACTTATATGGCGATGGACTTGATAGTATCATTAATTTTTTGTCCTTCCAGCGGTGCAGAAATGTGTATTAGAGCAATGATGCAGAAAATTGACTTAAATTTTTACGCAACAGTAATGTTGTAAAGTCAAAGTATTTTTATATTTGTGCCGAACAAGTGTCTATGGTTGTTAGTCATCGTTTTTATAAAGTTAAAACAGACAAAAAAATTCTTATCCGCATCGTAAAAAATACCAAAAAAAGAGGTATCAAGATCACTGTCAATGGCAATCGCGGAATCTGTGGCCACGACTAAGGTCAGTATTATAAACAAGATGTTTTGCATTTCAGAAAACACAAAACTGAGAATGGTTCTTTATATTTTCGTTTTTAACTTTATTTTAATGTACCATTTATTTGAAACTACAGGTATAAAGATTTGTGAATTTATATATTGTAACATTATTCTCTGCTGTACGTAGCAATACGAAAAATAAAAGTTTGAACCAAACTAAACCCAATATTTTTCCTGTTCAGTCACTATTGTTATTGTGATCCAATGACAAATTGCCAATATATAATACATAATATCCGCTGAAATAGGATTTCTCTTATCGTCGTAATAAACACGCATTTCAACGCGTGTTCGGCCGGCCTATCCCGAATATATTATCCTGATTGCCTATCCATCATTTTCGAATAGAGCTACGTGGTCCACCTTGGCCATTAATCTGAGATATTGTGGCGTCTCCACTCATAAATCGATGGCTTCCGACGATGTATTTGGTTGCAAACGTCGTGTGGACAATAGTACATTGGTGTCAAGATCGTTAGTTCTATTCGGACGAATAGCTTTGTCTAGTTTGAGGGCCAAATGTCAATTGCAAATGTAAAGTTTGTTTTCGTCCTAACATTTCATCCAAGGCTGCGGAACCAGGAAAACGTGACCCCCAAAGGGACGACAGTAATGTTTCTGTCGTAGATAATCTTTTCAATAATATATAAAAATATCTTTATAAGGGCCTTGGATTTTACTCGTATGTGTTTACATTCTTTGATCTTGTCAGGTGCTGAAATTGATTTATGTAACAGTAAAACTGTAACGAATGTCGCTTTGAGCATTTAATCAGGTATATTTTGTATTTTACTTGGTGCTTCTATTGTGTCGTCATCAGCATTTTCATGACTAAATAGTAATGTATATTTTAGTGTCCCTCTTTATCTTTATAGTTTTTTCCATTAAAAATTATTAAATACTCATAATTTTGTTATTCTATATGAATTAAAATTGAATTAATAAACGAAGTCACCCCAGAACGTGTAACGGTTCTTAAACGATGGCATTTTAGAGACACTGAATAAGTTAATGTAAATTACAATGTGCTTCGGTGTTAATTAAGTTTACACATATCGTGTCGTGCCAGTTAATGTATTCCATACGAAATTGGTTCTGTATCGGAATGGCTTTGACCCGCTTCGTGCTGGATGTACGTTTTAAATACATACCACCTTTGTTCTCGAATCACTGTCAATTAACAACAAATGTAATATGTGTGTTGAGGGTTGATCGCTGCCGAATAATGTAACGAAAGTATGTCTATTGTTTTCGTCTTTATAATAAGTGTACGTTGGAATTGAACATTTGAATTGAATTTTTACTTTCAAGATTCTCCTTATGTTGATACTTTGATAGGTTTACACAAGACCCGTGCATAACCGTACATTGGGAATGTAATTGACCGTCTGTTAAGTTTTTACGTCATTCGTGTTAAACCGGTTTTGTAACAAACCGATGTGAAATGGGTCCCGGTAAAGGGTTTAGGCAACCTAGAATTATTTCAAATGCAGAAAATTGTAAGAAAAAAAATGCGGATCCGTAAGAAGTCGTGAGAAGAGTCCATTCACAAGGTACCTACGTTACGCAAAATATAGCCATTCTGTACTCCTCGTCTTTCACTACTCCATTCAAATTTTCTATAATAAATTTTTCCTAACAATGATAACGTAACTACGAGTAATTGTGGACATTTTGTGAATATTAATAGTATAGTAATACAGATGTTTTTATCATATTGTCATGAAACTTCAATATTTAAATAAACAAAAAATCTTTATATATTAATAATCAAAGTTCAAGTAACCCTATATGTATGTACTATGTAGATACTAGGTACTAGTACTGATAAATAATCTACGCTAAACCGTTTTGTTTGTTTGTGAAAATTCTTTGGATCGTAAAATGGATTTAAAAAAGCAGCAAGAAAATAAATCACAATTCATCAACCGCAAACATCGCGTGTTCTATGACTTCCCCTTTTATCATAATGTCGGCCCACTAAGCAGTATTTGTCCCTGCCCCCGTTTGCGAACGTATTTTGTGACCCCTAACAAGGAGTGAATTAAAAATGGCTATACTCTTCAACGGAATTGCATTATCCCTTATAGCACAAAGGTAAAATGATGCAAAGCAAGCGTTAACGCCCTAGATTTCTGTAGTATTCCAGTCCAATCCCGCAATTTAACGTGATCGACATCCGCGGAGTGCCTGGCGGACGGGAAGCCATGCCCTCGAGCGCCGCTCAACACCAGTCACTGTTGACCGAACAGGATGTCATGCTCCGGCAACCTCGCCGAATGTCGCTGTTTTTTCCAACACACCCGCTTTGTGATTGTTTTATCGCGATTCTGTTTTTAATATTCAATGTACCGCTGTAAGTGTATTGTACACCTTGGTTTAACTATTGCAATATTTTTATTATTCATCACATCCGACGGTATTGGATCCGTAAACATTTATGTATTATCACAATCAATTCATTACAATTATTTTTATTTTACAAAAATAGACTCCGTAAAATAATATTAAAATCAAATTTTAGTAGAACAATAATACAATAGCTAGCAAAATGAATATTTGTCTCAAAATGCACAATGTCCACCATACCGTAATATACTTACTTATATGTATAAATTCTTGTTCATATAACAAGAACATAGAACATGTAAACTTTTTAATTGTGATTATCTTGAGTACACAACATATTTTAAATGAATTCTTCTGCTTTGTGAGACAAAATAATAATACCTACTCATAATGAGTACAGGACGTCACGCGTCGCTGGCCTCGCCCTATGTCCACGCAATACTGTCTCCACTCCCGCTGCAGTTGCCTGTTTTGTTTATCTTTTCATATTGCAACAACTTCTATGTAGCGATCAATCTAGCGTTTTCTCATGGCTGAAAAATAATTAACGCAATATAACAACATAACACACGTTTTATCATGTCTTAACTGTAAGAACATATAAAAAAAATGTAATCGTACTACATATAATAAATTGTATTTAAATTTCAAATTATTTAATATTTACACCGTAAAATGATATCGACTTTTAATGCACGAGTAATGTATGTACATTATTTTATTTAGCCTTCGCATTGTAAAATATGTTAGGTACTATCTGGACCGTGATTTATTACTTATGTATCGAAGTCAAGTTGTTCATAGATTAAAAATTTATGTAAATGAATTAATTTACGTTCTATTATCGTAACTTTACATGATCTATCTCGTCATCGTCATCATTTGCTGAACAGAAGCGAGGATAATATCGCAGCCTTAACTGAAACTGGGTAACTAAATATCATAGTTTCTGAATAATTTGCATGAAATATTTCAGAGTTTCTACAACCTAATTAAAGTGACCCAGAAGATGTATGTATAAATATAACTTTAATTAAGAATATAAATTAACGTAATTCTTACACGCATCGTTACACAGAACGGAAAGGGATACTAAAAATATACTTTGAATATAACATACGAGCATACAAATATACATCCGGCTGAAAACCATCACCCTAATATAAAATATGACACGTCTGCTTCCTAATGGAGTTCTATATGTGTCGCGGCTCGTTCAGGTCCCTTAAGATGAGCGTTCGTTCATCACGACACCGATATTGCGCCGAGCGGTTGTAATAAACTAACGATGTGATGTGACACTTGTGACAGATGTATCACCGATGCGCCCAAAGTAGTACGTTCGTTGTAACCGATGGTTGACAGCGTTCTCATACACGATCGGGTGTTGCAGCGTATTTTATATATACTCCTTCCTCCTATTCATCCGATACCCCAGTCCTCAATGTCATAATCATATTAAAGACGGTGTAACGGGTGCATTTATGGTTTATGGAAAACCCGGATGTTCTGCCCGTGTTATGTTCGCTGTATTTTTTTATTTTTATTTTATCATTAAATTTTGTGAGTGTATTTTGTAAAACGGCCCATAAATGTGCCTGTCATCGAACACATAAGTTGTTTAGTCATCATCGTTAATGCACGCTAATCGTAACCTTGTCGTCGCGTGTGAAAATATACTCGAAAATTCTCGCTCAGTTATACCGAGTTTTGTATACCTAGTGCATTATTGTAGGGCTCCCCTCGCAACTCTCGTGGCACCTAATATTGTGTGCTTTAATGACCATTGTTTTATAATGCTGTATAATGTTTATTTACGGGGTGTAAACGCGCTCTTATTTTAACCGTACCGTGATACAAGGTGTTTGGTTTTCATAAATTTCTTTCGCCTCTTCTACTTTCATCAAAGTCTTTATACAGGCTTTCATAATAGAAGTATTCTTTACTTAGTCTTCGTCTCATGTATAACAGAAGGCAAGTGCAAAGTCCATTTCCCATGCTTCGTTGCGAGCTGGATTAGGGGGCGATCGTCGTTTGTCAGGAACATAGCCGATAGAAATGTTTATCGTTAATCTCTGTGTAAATGATTATTCGTAAAAATATGATTTGCTTTGAACATGATATTCTCATTTGATCTTTTATAACTAACTTTGAAAGGTTAAGTTATCGATTTTGTAATATTGAAGTATTATTTAATAACCGAATACTGTTATCAAAAAGACCGTAGACTAGTAGTAGAGTAATAATTTGCAGCGATTGAGGGCAATCGATCGCTCTGCTCACTGGAACACAGAGTTGATTTATAATTAAGGCTGCCCACTAATGTAGGATAGAACACGTTTCTAGTACTCGTCACTTCACCTAATTCGGTTAGTTTCATTATGGAGCATTTGCGTTACCAATACCACACCAATACCAATTAAATTCCACCGTGTTTTATATATACTACCTACATATAATGGTTAATTAATTATCATTGAGGACGGTATATAATCCGCTGCATTACAGACTCGGATCTCCGAACAGAGCCGGAGCGTCAATACCCTACGGGATGATTAATGGAGCTGAGATAATCCTTCGGTAGCCCTCGTTTTTATCCCTCTCTACTTGACTAAACGGTTTTTACCGAAAATGTGTTATTCCTAATTGACATGCTGTTATTGTATATGGAAATCAGGTTTATTGTAATAAAATTTCAATAAGGGAGACAAGAACGTCATAAACGTCATTAATTCTTAAAAGAAATGAATGAATAACTGCTCCCATTATTAAAGTTATGAATATAACATTCCGTCAGCCCGATTAGGCATCGGGCCTTTATACTTTAATACTTTTACGTCTCTGTCGTATCAATTAATTTGTTAATTCTTCGGCTGTTTCGTTAAATCAGCGATTTATCTTTATTTACGTCAAAAGTTGTGGCAATGCTTCTTTAAACTTTAAAAGAAGGACATTGATTGCGCACTGCTCGCCTTGTTAATATTGTTTTCTAAAATGAATAATGAAATATGAGCTATTTTATTCGTGGTCTTTAACGACACCGCGCAAGTGGCGGCGAGTTAACAAACTTCGAACAGAGAAACAAGTCATGATAATATAATTGATGGAGTCCGTGACAACGGTATCAACCTCATAATTTGAAAGGAAAATTTTTCATCATCCCGAAGCGGCATGCCAAATTGAATTGAGCGCCGCGATTATCCAGACGCGACGACGTCGACGTCCTTTAACTTCGTGCTTGTAGAAAATTATTTGCAACGGACAAGAATAGTACAACAACTACAACATATGTACATACAATACACTTCAGGTGTAATTAATTGTATTCGTTCACGAACATCTGCAACCGACCTTCAATATTATTCTTAGTATTCGTTAGTATTCCTAAACCCCAAAAGTAGTTGCGAGATATGAAATGATGCACCGATGTCAAAAGATTTCTCTGAAGATAATTATTTCGATGGTAATCATTAAAGTATGATAAATGTTCCTGATATGCCTACAAAGGAAAATAATAGCTATTGAAATAATAAATAACTTGAAAATAAACTTTGTATGAAAAGTGAACGAGGAGACCTTTGCTTACTTAAATTTAGGCAGAAAAGCCAGTGGAGGATCAGAATAATATTATTTTATGTTCATGAATCAATTTTCCATGTATTTCTTATTTCGCAGATTTTCCTTTAAAAACAACTGTATGTCTTGTTACTTTATTCGTTACAGTATCATTCCAACAACACTTGCTATAACGGGTAAGCAAAAAAATATTGTGAGGAAACCGACACATCCTGAGTTCTCTGTAATGTCCTTTACGGCGTGTGAATTTTATTGATCTGCGTTTCACCAGCGTGGCATACGACCTTTTCATTTATAAAAATACCCTCTAACTGTGGACTGTTGAAATATTTGCCATATATTTATGTTGTCTAAAAACACACAATTGTTAAATAAAGTAGGTAGTTACGCTGTTTAATTTTGGTAGTTCTTACGCACATTGACTTATAATAAATAAATACATTCATTTTATTTATATGTTACACAGATTGTCTTCCCATTGAAAAAAATATTTAAGGGCACATAAATAAAATTGAATAAGGTACAATGATTGAATCACAGCCATATACATCATGTAGAGCACAATTGCCTTAATGCTCAATAATATTCATATCAATCGCTGTTCTGTTCCGAGGCCGTCATCGCCGACTTCTCAATCAAGTATATCGAGTGGAGTGATGCTCGGCCCGCATTAGGGGGCACTGGACGAGGGTCCACAATTTGCCGACGTTTATTATGCGCACAGTGACCATCCTCTATATGTAATTTTCTTACCTCTAACTGTGTATAGAGGGAAATATTTTACGGCAACGTTTTTCTGTGATGTCTATAGATTGTCGCAGGAGTTATTGCGAAAACTGTCATTGTCATTGTTTTTTTCTTGCTTGCTCTCCAGTGCTTTCTATATATACATAACCAGTCCAGATGTAAGAGGCAAACTAAATCCACGAGTACCTACCTACCTACTTAATCTCAATTCAACGTCAAATGGTACTTAGTAAATGAAAGTAAATAGGGCGGTTTTATA
The DNA here is from genome assembly GCA_018246895.1 of Aspitha aspitha aspitha. Lineage (NCBI taxonomy): Eukaryota > Metazoa > Arthropoda > Insecta > Lepidoptera > Hesperiidae > Aspitha > Aspitha aspitha. Next base: position 46,225 of record DWGJ01000016.1, on the reverse strand, counting down.
ACCAGTTATATCATCATTAATTTTAAAAGCTCGTCGTTAAATTTAAAAGCAAATTTGTCTTTAGCTATACTTCGGGTCACATCTGGATTTGGTAGTTCAACAGCTGCGGCTCACAAAAAAATAGACAACCATCCGAAATCTCAATAGAAAGTAACCCTCGGCTAGGGATTGTACAAAACATTGTCATGTCTTTATTTTTTGTTAGCCTGTAACGCAACCGGGAATTTTACCTGAGACGAGATAAATATTTATGTCGTTTTAAGAAGCGCTGGTGAAGGATGAAGCACTAAGTCGCATTTTAATAATATTCAACGTGTACCTACATGACATTGTAGTGTCTTAGAAAAATGAAGTTTTATATTTTTATAAAGCTTGTGTAGGTATGTGTATACTGTATGAAGTGTATTTCGTTTTTCATTGCGGAGAAACTTCCAGTTTCTTTGGAAATCCAAGGTGGAAAGTGATTGTTTTTCGATTTTGATATATAATACTAAAGAGAGCCATGATATTGCCAAATGATCTCTCGGTACCGAGAACACGAAATGAGCAGCCTACAAAATTCCCATTTATCGATAGAATAAACCCATAACAAATTCAAGAGCCTTACACGCTGTTTTATATGTAAATAAACGTGAATGAATAAACAATCAGTTAGATTTCGATCCGACAAAGTTTTCCTGAAGGGAACAAGAAAAAAATTCTTTAGTTGCGCGAATGTTTGAAGCGTTAATTAAGATTTCCATTAAATCTTCCAACAGTTATGACAGCTAGGACGAGCTGTGTCATAAAGTAACATCACCTATAATATTATGACATAAGTTATTGCTTGGTGTATTATATCTTATATACTAGTACAAGTAGTAGTAGCATAGGACATAAATGCAATCCAATCTCAAATTAAGAAAAAATCGTAAGCGATGTGTGTTTGTTTTTATGTTAAGCTCTCACGCCTTAATTGCTCAACCGAACATCATCAAATAGTGTGCACACATTGTCCAGAATACAGAAAGGGACATAGGCTATATCTAACAAAAACACTGTTCCCGAGGCAGAATCGAAAGATTTGTTTATACATATATGCGGCATATAAGAAAAAAGTTATCAAATCATTGTACATATACATATAAGCAACAAGGAGAGCTATTAATAATTTATTTTCATTCAATATTTGGTCGTTGTCTAACATTTAATAAAATTCAATATGTTGTATAGCTTGTACGCAACGAACATTGCGTTTTTATGAAAACAGCTGAGTACGTACATATATAATGTGGGCAGTACGTCGAGTGCAGTAAGCGGGGAGGTTATCGTCACGCATGTAAACATCCTGCGACTAATTTTGCTCGAGCCCACGCGGCGCTGAGAGTGAACAGATGTCCAACCTTTATCTATTGTTTAGAACCATTTACCGTTATGGTAAAACTGCGGTTCCGCCGTCACTATTTTATCAACCAAACGCCTTCGAATCGAATTCACGCGGAGTTGCATTAATCAGATAGTAGCTGCGAATGCTTCAAAAATTTTCAGATATGAATTTTAGGTAATAAAAACAAATACGGAAAAGAATTGCAATTATGAAAAATAACGACACAAGAATCTTGAAGGTCAATTGTAAATATGGAGATTGCTTTAAGGAAATGATTATGAAGCGGCAGTAAGCTACACAGCACACATGATTGGACGGATAATAATTTTTGGGATTAAACCATATTTATCACAATGTAGAGACCATACGCACGTTAATGTGTATTCTGTCGCGTGAAAAATCTATCGTGTATTTTGCGATCTCACGCTACGCTGTCGGAGTAAACAAATGAACTGGAACTAGCTGTGTCTATTGTGCTTCGAACATATTTCACCTTGTCATTGGTCCATCTCATTCAAGAGTAAACAATCCGCAAGCGACGTCGCACGCTGTGCTGATTTATATTATGTACTCAGTCAGCAGTGCAGCTGGTGTTGCCACAATTGCACTTTCATACCAGTAAAAGCAATTGCGGAATAAATCTCTGAATGAACCACGTTGTCAACAAATCTATTTCAATACTATCATCCTAGAAATACATCAACGATCTGAGTTAGAATTCCAGGAATTTTGACCCATATTTAAATAAAACCGTATAATAACATTGATGATAATATTTCAATAAAAACTTACTATTCCCTTTAAACTGTTGTTCTAGATTAAATCTAGTTTTATTAAATTTTAATACGGATAGAGGTGTTGTTCGACATAATGGTTTATGATAAAGCTGTGTTTTTATGATAAAGGTCTCCCTTTTGGATGGCTTAAATATTGTTACGTTAATCGGATTAGCTATTAAGTGTCCTTTCCGCCAATTCACACTAATATCAATCGTTGAAAAATGCTTTAACTTCGTGTGTGAATTACAGAAAAACTCTACTACTCTTGATCCTATGACTACTAAAACATGCCTCCGGCATGACCGTACTATACGTTGTGATGTTTGTTTTTTATTTAACATTTCACTTGACATTATTAGTAGGTATGTTAACTTCATTTTGCGGACCCGTCGCGTCGTTATTCGGACAGATTTCGGCTTTTCCAGTTGTTTTCTCAACCCTTTAACTTATTCAATGTTTCTTTTGCTTATTTGCTGTAAGCGTTCTGTTAGTTTAGTTGTTAAATAAAAATTCGATTTATTCTCAACGCTCGCAGTACAAAGAATACAAAAACTGAGTTCGTTTGTCAGTACATAGTGCGACGGTACTCAAAAGTTCCTAAATTTTCAGGTTTTGACGCGTGTCACGCTTCGCACGCTCTACGGCGTATTTCCGGCGGGATTCACTGAAATATATGTCAAGGTGCTATTATCCATTCCATTTTTTTTACGCAATAATGTTTTTCTATCGGAAATTGATTTCTTTTTATGGACATTGAGAATTTAATTCAAAATCATACAATTTAATCATTCAGTCCCATTATATCCAAACGTAATGAAAATAAACATTACAAACGTCAAGTGATGGTTGCTATACGCTTATAAGTTTAATGATGTAAGAGATTATGATGGAAATGGCAACAAAGTTTTTTTATTATTAGTAATATTATTAATCATATAATTATATTCATATATATGACCAAAATTTACGTTCTAACGGCAGTGTTAGATAATGTTGATGTCAAAAAGGATTAAACTAGCTGGCGTTTGTCTGAAAAGCGTTACAAAGCGCTCGCATGGCCCGTCTGTGCGAGCGTGTAAGCTATCATTTTTCACATCCTAATCCGAAGACAGGCTCGTCAAAGGGACCGCTTATCGCGGCCTCCAATTTATTTCCTTGGGATTTCAACGTGATATTGTCATAGACGTATCACTGTATGTAGGTACACATATCCCGGATAGGATAAACAAGTAAATAGGATCTTATTTTTTTCCATCTGCGACTTGAAATGTTTTTGTATCAATGCCATCAACGCGCGGGTGTCGAGTTGATTCGTATTATATAATTCGGGTTCTATTTGTTTTCACATTCGTATCAAGGTACTCGTACGTTCAGAAATACATTTTATTCAGTAACAATAAAGCATACCTATATGATTTAAAACCATAAAAGAAAAATGTTTAAATCAGAGTTTCTTTGGTTTCCGCAACATAGTGGCGGTTAAGTAAACCTTGTTAAAAATTTATCCATATTTTTGAATGTGGTACAATTCCTAACAACTTTTTAAATATTGATAAATAACGTCTCAATTGCCACTGATTTGTCTCGCTGAATTGGTAATAGGCATAGGTAAAGGCACACATATTTTTTGATGTTATATTAGGTATATAATATAAATCTTGGTCATAACAAGTTTTTAGTTTACTCCGTAAAAACATACAAACAAATAAATATTGCTGGCTAAATAACTTTAATTATCTGGTAATGAAATACCATTAGTCTTTTAAAATATTTATCCAAAGTTAATTTATTAGGACGAAAGTAAAAGCATTAAAAACGTTCCTTTTACTTTTAGCCGAAATAGCTTTTTGTTGAATAAACATTTTCAATTGACGTTCCCTTTACTGAATTTCACCAAATTAAAAATTCTTATAGTAGATCGTTTACCTAACTGTAATAGACGAACATAATTTATACTTTTGAATATATGGAGAAATTTTGGCATTCATTTCCAGGTCCATCGTTTAAAGTGTAGAAGCGTTTATTCTACTATCTAAAGTTGAACGAAACTACGGTAATATTTCAGTCTTTCAGCCGTAAAAGCATTACGGTCCTATACTCACTTATATCTGCAGTTTTCTTATTTGCTAAATGGATTACTTATAAGCGATGCGTCTTCTATTCACATTATAAATCAGAATACCTGAAACTGATTTATGTTTAAATCTTCACGTTTTAAACGTATTTGATTCTATATACATATTATGATACATCAAACGATTTATTACCTTCACCGCGATGCAACTAAACGAAATGTCGTGACTTTCAAATTTGATTCAGCATCACGTCTTGCACCACCGGCTTGATGTAGGTACTAAACGTTTTCTTTTATGCTATTACTTTATTGTGGTTACAGCAATCACGAGTACAAAGCAGTGTGTGGTCATTAGATGCTTTTTATTCCACAAATTAAACTATGAACGCAACATCTAATATCAATTATATATGAATAAAATTCTGTTTGATATTATGAGTTGTTTACACGTGTATTAGCAGAAGAAATGAAATTATCGGTAATAATCAATCAAGTGTATAAATCAATTTAAGATAGAATGTGTTTCTATTAGGAAGAGGAAGAGTGTGATCACGACTGACAGCAGATCAACGCTCTCGAGTTCACATGCGTGGTCGCACCATTAGTGACGAGTCATTGTCTCCTGGTACTCGCTGTTGGTGCTCCTATTGTAAACGCAGGCATGTGACTAAAAACGAATGTAATTTCAAGGTTCAAAGTTATAGCAATAGTTCGCATCTAAAACGTAAATTCCGTAGCTGACTGCAAATGTTTCTTTACAACCTGAGAACAGCAAATAACGCGGCATTAGACATGGCTTTCGTACCATCATATTAATTATTTCATTTCAATTTTATATAGTGGCAGCGTTTGGGAGAGAATTTACCCAAAGCATCGTATCGTTGCACTTCGTTCATAATATTTACACTAAATTGATAATTACTTTTTGTTCTTCAAGCTTTTTATGATTAATGGTGGAAATAAATAAATCCATCGCGAATTTATTCAATAGGCCTACGTCTACTAGTCTACGCCATATATTCTTTTTTGGAACTAATTCAAGAATATTTTTTTCACAGTATTTAGAGATAACAAGAAATACAATATGGAATTTCATGTTAATGCTATAAAATTGCCTCTTTCTAAGACATCTGAAGGCTTCGACGAAGGTTTGTATCGAATGTAATATCCTGCCGCAGGGAACAAAACATATATATGATTTAATTTGCGATTTCAGTAGGTATTCGCCAGTTAATGTTTACTTTTTTCCTTTGTTGAGTAAACTTGTTTTAGTTTTAATTAAATAAATATGTAGGTATATATTTATAACACCGCTGTTAATAATACGTTACTTTAATTTTATTATAGATTTTTAAATGGATTGTAAAATTGACATTTGGAACTCAGTGGAATTTTGGGAATATTGGATTACGATGTCAGCATCAAACGGTTGCTTGTAATTAGAAAATGAATGTCTATTGTATTCGAGGCTTTGGCATTTGCTTTGTTTGCAAACAATACATGGAATGTGGAATATTTTAATGGAATGTTCTATAGCTGGAGGCGGGCGCATTTTGTGTTATAGGATTTAAATAGATTTAAGGACATAATATTTTCACACATAAGCTCGAAACATGTGTGTATATTGAGTAAATTAACCGTTTTTATGTGATCTTTACCTTCGTAAGAAAAAATCGTAATTAATAAATCGAAAATGAAAAAATACGCACTTTGTGGCGCGAATTGTGGCAATGTTTTAAAAAGAAAGGATCAAATGGGCTGACATGATATTTAAAAAAACATTGAAAAATCAACATTAATATAATTTCAGTAACACTTAATACATCATCTCTTTAGGCTGATAAAGTGATATAATCCCTAACATACATACATATGTATAGGTATACCAAAAACAATTTGAAGTAACGTAATATCGGAGCGGCTAAGTCAAGCTCGTCACTGCGATATATCAGTGATTATGGGTTTTATTGGTTCTGTGCTTGATGGAGCGTGACGCTGCTGTCTGGCTGAACATGAGAGGGTCCGCGATTTCGTTGAGAAATTGCCGTTTTTATGGCGAGCGACACCGTGCGAATACAAACGTTTGGCTCTGTCGATTAAACTTCCAAAATACCTTCAAAATAACACTTATATAACACTTAATTTAAACTGGTTGACTTGCCTGCCTTGTCTTGGTTAATGGTTAGGGATCCTGATTGCGAAACTGGAGGTCGTGGTGTTCGTTCCCACCCAGGGCAACATTTTTGTGATGTTCATTTGTTTGTTTGTGTCTGGGTATAACAAAAATATCTGCAGATAACGTATGTATGGTTATCAGCTGTCCGTTTACCATAACACACGTATTAAATTGCCTAATTTGGGATCTGACAGCCGTGCGTGAAATTGTGCCCAGTTATTTATTTATTTATTTGAATGGGTTGCTTCAGTCAATTAACACCGAAATCGGTTTATTTACAAAAAGGCAATTATGAACCCCTAAATTTGAGTTGCCTACTATATAGCTGCTACTTAGTATAGTACATGTATGCATTTTTTTATTAATTACAAGGAATACATTAATGACGCTAAAGAGTGTGAACGTTTAAATTGTGCTTAAGGCCATTAAGAATTTCCGTGTGTTGGTAAACATTAATGGGTTTTCAACTTTTCATCACGGTTGTAGTAAATGACGCCTAAGCGATGTGACACGACGGCGCGGCCGCGCTCGAGTAGCCATTAAATTGTCATTGCCTGAGGTCGTATGCGGTGGAGTGCCAGTATGGGCATAAATCAGATAATTAACCCTTGGCCCTTATTAACGACATAAATTACGCGCCTCGCGGCTCACCAACCCAGATGTGATGTGGCCTTAATATGCGTATAACATATTCAACGGTTGGTCTGACGATAAACCTTTGCGACTACCTGAAAGCCTACGTATAACAAAGCGGTAATTTTGTAGGCTCAGCATCATTAACTTTGAGCCTAAAATAGAAACTTTAGTTAAATACCAAGGGGTTGGCAAAGCCTGCTACCGCTTTATACGGATGTTAAGATGTAAATTTAGAACATAAATAACTATATATAATATACCTAAAATTAAAATATTTACGACGACACATATTGGATAGGATTTTCTCATTCTTCGGATTCTTATTAAAATATTTGCCGCGATGGTCTATTAATTTGGATTTCAGTTTGCCACTAATTAAGTTTAAACTCTCTGATTATAAAGTGGAAGGCGAACATTGGTAGAAAACGTATGTACGGCACGCTTCAGAGTTCTCCATAATTAACTCCATGGCCTTTAAATCTGGTTAATTGCATTTTTTCAGCGTGGTTACAGTTAATCTGAAGCGAACATGTTATGAAAGGATACGATTGGAGTGAGACGGTAAAAGCAATGATGATAATGAAGTGTATATAAGTATGTATAGGTACCTATATTCTGATATGTTGAAAGAAAATGTTTCTAGTTACAAAAGCAGCCGAATCTTCCCGTTTAGTCCTAAATATTGTAAGAAATTGTTGGCATCGTTTCTGTTACAACTTCTACTCCGTACACAACATAAAAAAAATTCTTAATACTGGCAATCCTGTGCTTGCGGCAGGACCATTTTGGCATAACGAGTGAGTGAGTCATTGCTTGCTATCGGACATCGCGCGCCAGATGTCATCAAGGGGATGAAATTATCAAAGTGCAACATTAACTGTAGCATACATAGACAATAATTGGAGGGTATTGAATGTAAAATATAGGGGCACGTTTATTAAATAGGATTTTAAATTATAGCATACATAAAAAGCCCTTATCAAGGTATAAAAAGTTCGGACTTTTTATACAAAAAAAAATTGTGCTTTATAAGTTTTGTTTATATTTGTTTACTTAAAAGTATTCCTTCCAAACTGATCAATATCCTAAAAAAATATTGTCAGTTAAACGCTAATGTGGTATTATTATTATATTAAGTATGGCTGTGTGGTTAGCATCGATAATTTGAATCGATTATACATTCTGCTAAATTATAACACAGATAACAAATACAAAGATCAAAATATAAATACAATTAATTCAAAAATATAACCCGCTAGGGTTATTAAATAAGAAAATAAAGTAAAAGATACGAGCGCGCGACTGATGTGAATGTTATTGTACGGGTTGTAATTTATCAAACCGTCCGCCGTCCGTCCCGCTGACAGCTATCGCACCGCTACAAATTTATCCGATGAGAAGCGCAGTCTTCTTTCTCTAGAAGCATTTAACATTACCCGATACGATATCGTTATCGGACGCAGAACAGAGATGCGTAAAACGTACGAAATAATTGCATACTTTTTCTGATATCACTTAGGAAATACATTTCGAAACCATACATCCGAGGTTCTATAGAACGAGGTATAAAATATGATAAATTTCATAGAAATGTTCTGTAGATATAAGCGAACCCTTACCGTGCTTACTCCACGCGCAATTTAATTAGTATGAGAGTTTATTAAAAATGTAATTCAATAACTTTTGAAGTTAGTTAATGCCAGTTTTCTTAGCGATATCGCGTCGGAAAATGTAGTATCTATACTGCAAGATCTGTTAGGAGCTTTGTTAGAAGATAAAACGCTTTTGTCTTTGACAGCTGACGTTCCATTTAGTTTCTACTTCGACCACGTCAATGGAAAGTAATGTTTATTTTTACCGCTCCTGAATAGATTGCTTTAGTAATAAAAATCAAAGACCCGACCGGCTCCATTGTTTGCTTTGAAGTCGTAAGCTAAATACTCTTAATATTTCATTCATAACGAATAGTTAAAAGTAATGACACAGTTTGAAAGGCGGTGTCGTTGAGCGTGACATAGATAAGAGAGACGGAGCTTTGTCTCTAGGTGTGTGCTCCGCTACCATACATTAGCTATCAAGTCTATAAAGGTCCTTTCTTCGGGGTCGAATTGATATAGGTTAACGAACTCATGAGCATTGAACCGTAGTCTCGATTTAATACAAAACATAATATAACCCTTTCTTATGTGTGGAAATCTCCTTTTATTACTTTGTAATACGGAGGGTTATATTGTGATACGAAATACTTATCATAGCAAAAGACTCACGTACAAGCCAGATATATTTATGTACACATATAATTTTCTTTGCGAGAATTAAAAGTAGGGGGAGTGATAAAAGCTCCCGGTTGCTTAAATAAAAACTAAAAAAGCGCTCGTATTCGAGAATAAATGACGGAAAACAGTGAAAGACCATTAGCGTTTATACCATATGTACTCGTATATGTAGATAACTAGAACTATGAAACTACCAACCGTAATGAACTGATTTAAAATGTAGTAAAAATTTATATTAGTGTTCTTTCTAGACGAGAGTAATTAATTTGACATTAGCTGCTACGCTTTTTATGTCCACTGCTGGGCATCGTTCGCTCGCTCCATCGCTCGATCATGCTGAAACCATGCGGGCTTACGGACCTAATTACAGGTTAGTAGCTAACACACCCATATGAATCCTTAGGTACCAAATGTAACAAGGAATTTACAAACATAATTGACGTATATAAATTACCGTCTCTATAAACTATATCGAGCTTCGTTGAAAAATAAATAAGCCGATTTCAAAGCTTAGCCATGAAGTGGAACTTTGTTAACAAGCCACTATAATGGTTGCGCAGTAACGCCGAATGAACATAACAAGCCCATTTGAGAACTTTAGATAGCATTTGCGGTTTTGAGTACCTACAGTTACTCGACTACTTTTAATTATTCAATTATGTATTATAGGTAAATCAGGTGAAAATAAAATAAAAATCAAATCAGTTGCACCAAAAAGTACGTATTTGTATTTTTGTACCATGTTAGATATCTGTATTTCATTAATACCATCAAAACATTTAATGTTACCCTGATAAACACGGATCTCCTTTCAGACTGTAATTATTTTATCATACGACTATGATACGAAGGATGAAGGTTATATATAGAACTTTATAACAAGCAACGACTTTATATACGTGTCTGAGTCCTCCTTGCCATATATTTAACAAGTTTATTTATGTACCTTATTCATTTGATATGATACTGCTTATATGGTTAATACTCGTATGTTAATCTACTGAAATTCTATCTTTCAGTCGTCTTACGGTCTTAGTCTAAGAAGGGTCTCAGTAGATAGGGCCGTTTAAAGTTATATACGGTATGTTAGGCAGTGTTTATTAATCTGGGTCGGTAGGGACGGTGGCTGTATACTATTATCGCAGCGAATGTTGTATTATAAAATGCTAATAGGCAACGTACTTAAAATTTATTTGTTTTTATTATGGAAATCACCAGAGATTCAGAGTTTTGGGGAGCGGCATCGAGTTATTTACGATTCTGATCTTTCATATTCTCTGTCTTTTATTTTATCAGATTCAGAGCAAGAATCCCTTAGTCTTAGTGCTACCATTGCCACAAATAGACAGACATCAAGTAACCAGAAAAGCAAGAATCGCAGCAATGGCATCTGAGGCATTAGGAAAAGATCAAAGTGATTGTATCTACTAAAATGTATTACGAAATTGATTACAATTTGAGCTTATCTATGGATTTATAATTCTAATGATCGCGAAACGAGTGCGGCACTACATTTTTATTACTACTTTATTCATTACTACTAACTTCATACATTATTATATTATTTCATGGTAAGTTTTTTGCGTAAATCCAAAATTTGCTTTCAAAGTTTTGACGTGAAGCGAAACTTTATTAACAAGCCTACTGTTACAACGTGCGAATGGTGAATAAACAGTGATAAGCCAATTTGAGGCCTTTGTAGCATTTGACTGGATATTAGTAGGTACATGTAAATAAGCTCAGTCAACTATTTTATGTACGAATACAAAGGCTGTACAAAAATTCTCCATAAGAAAACCAATTTTGGGCATTAGTAATTGACAATGTAATACATTAAAATGATCTAGTTATATTATACCTATCTTGATTTGAGGTAGGTATGAATAAGAAGAATTATTGCAATGCGTTCAGGTTTTAATGTTTCCTTAATTCACTTGCAAATGATGCATTTTCAAGATATACATTATACGTATGCGTTTAGTAATTTCATATGGTACATAAAATGTATTCAAATCTCCATTTTCGATTATATCTTTAAGCGCAATAAAACTGTGGCTATGTATCAAGAACCGAGGTTAGAATGTTAAACATAATCGGTAGGTCCTTACGTATTGTATCTAATTGGTTACTTTTGCTTACAGATCTGGTAGAGGCGCGGCTTACGCGTGTTCAGAGGCCGAGGGCAATGCTCCCAAGTCGTGCTGTGGCAGACCTCCACTGAGGCTATGCGTGCTTTTTCTGGGAGTCGTTGGAGCCTGCCTCGTGGCGGCCGGTGCGGTGTTAGGTGCTCTCAGACCACACCCCAAAGCACCACTCACATTGTTATTGCTAATGATAGGTAAGTTGAATATTTGAAGAACTTTATGAGAATAACATGCGATTTATGGCAGTCACAGTAACATCTACGTACTTTCTCGGTCAGGAAACTTTTGTAATAAATATAGATCATATGAATAATAGAAATAAGGTTAATGTAACCCATATAGACATAAAAAATAAGATTTCTTGGTTCATTTTAGTCCGACGATGTCTAAAACGATATCGAAACAACGCCAATACCAAAGGATAATAATTAATAAGACTACTAAAGGAATTGCTGTATAAGCGTAGATGATTGATGGTGATATTCAGAAATCGCTTTATCTAAATAGAACTCTGTCTATCTAAATTGATGTTCGCGCTGAAATTCAGCACAAATATTTTTGGTTTTCAATGCGAAAAGCGAAACAGCGAACCTTTTGTTTGGTTCATTGAGCTGTAAAGAAATGAAACACAATAAGAAAAGGTATAACTATTTAACACAAAAACTTTGCATTAAACTCGAATCAAATACAAAAATTGTCGTTAAATAACCACATATATTAACGTCGGATATACCTAATACTAAAGCCTGTCCCAGAGTTCCAAACACACTTTGATCGTTCATTTATTTTTTAATCGTCCCCATTTTGAACCGATCAAAGAGGAGCGAATAATGCTTGCTCAGTGAAACGAATGTAGGCGAACTACAGCTGACGCCACCTCGACAGCTGTGTGTAAAATTTTATGTTCACATTCTAATATTCATAAATTGGCTCAAAACACGGTATTCCAACAAATGGCCGTAATTAACCGTGAAACAATTTTGGCCGCTCATCGAGTATTCGGTGTGCACATGACAATAACAAGTCTGGCCAAAATCTCATTACATCATTCACAAAGTCGCGTCCGCACTTCATCGGGCGGAGTTTTCAATTAAACTTGGAATGAGTTTTGGAGCAGAATTAATTGGATTTTCATTAGCGTTAGGGACAAATGATGTTGTTACAGCGAAGCGATCTTTTGTTGTGTCGGCGGGACAATTTGCTCGCGTCAATCATTTGGGAACTTCACGCATCAACTACTACTCCACTAGGGACTAGTGCATCACATGCCAGACATACTCGTATGTGTGATTATTTATGGTTTTAGATTTTCCATAACATTACAGCAGCAGTGTATAGTTTCATATGTCATAAGTAACTTGTAAGATTTTCATCGTAATTATGAAATATTTAAATACCAGATTAAATTAGAACAGCAGTGTTAAATAAATCAATTTCGTTAATTAAAATTGTGTAGGTATGTCATGACTTTAAATTAAATTACAGCTATTATTTTTTCTTACTAAAGATTGGTATGTCAATGTTTACAATATATCAATTTAGTTCAGTATTTTTCAGTATTTATCCAATTTATGTGATAAACCTTGGATTCGGTCCAAAGTTCGATGTAGCAATCAATATAGTTCTAGTGTAGAGTTAGACGTGCCGTGTTGAACGCTGATTCCAGGGTTGTGGTGGCAGAATGTAGCTAAACAACAAAGCATTTTATTTTAGTCCTCATGGATAGAAAAATACACTCTAAGTGACATCAGATGAGCACTATCAGTAGCTCCATTAGTATTCACCTTCTATTATGTATAGGACGTATCCGTCAATTATGTGATCTATAAAATATTATTTTCTTGTCTTTATAGTAGTTTCTGATGACCGTCGATGTAAAATGGCATTGTTATTAGATCTTGTTGAGATGCACGTGTTTGCAGGAATAGTATTAGAGAAGAACAGTAGGTAAGCTTGCCATTATCGCCGGCGCTCTGCACTCAGCCGGAACGTATCGTCGGTGATCAAGTGCCTGAAAATTGTCGTTACACGCTCCTAGTACTTTATCTTCGCTCGTTACGGACCACTTTGTGTGGAAAATGTTCAAAATTTCGCGATACTATCATTTAAGCACACACTTATACCGTGTAGTTATGTTATATACCTACTTAAGTAACCTAAAATGTAAGCACAGTATTTTCTGAATAAAACACCAACAAGAATACGAGTATCTTTCTTAAATTGAGTAATATTTCCGGCCATAACTGCAAAATGGTTGTGTTTTAATTTATGCACCGTTCAAATTGTAAGCACCTTAATATTGTGTTCAAGCTTCCTTATATTACCTTTTATTGGCAGTTTTCGCTATGTGCTTAAACCCTTGCCCCAAATATATTACAAATAACAGTTACTGAGCGTTAATGCGAATATGTGGATATATTCATATACATACATACTTATGTATATGTACGAATCTGTAGTAAATGTTACCTAAGTATTAATCTCAGTAGTGAAAATTTACATTACCTATATTAAAATTATTTTGTGTCTTCTTCCAGGTATAGGCGTGGTGCTTGTCACAGCAGCAGGTCTCGCTTGGCGATTAGGTGCTAGTGATGCGCCCTGTGCCCTCCTGGGCCTAAGACGAGCGTCCTGCAGGCGCCTTGTGCCCCGTCTGCCTCCCAGTTACGCCCGGCCGCACCACCCCTACGCGGCTATGTTGTATCCTGAGTTCCACTATAGGCCACCACCGCCTACGTACCAGGCCTCTATGCACGAGTACAGACTCAGGTGGCTAGTACTTGTGTACTTTTGAAATGACATGTACTTCTTCAAGGAAAACGTACATACCTGTATTTGACATTGCAGTTTGAGAATAACTTTTATAAATGTGCCTTTATGAATTCGGCAAGGACTTTCGTAAAAATAGTAAATAACATATTACTAATTAAGTAGATTAACCTGTATTTTATTAGTGGATTATATTAGATTCTATTAACCTTGAAATAAATCGCCTTACTAAAGTTATATTCTTACATAACTTGTCGTATTAGTAATATATTATTACTTTCAGGTTGCTTCTACTTGACAGAAGTGCGCCCGCGGTGTCGCCGCCTCCCACGTATAGATCCAATTCAGCCAGTCTAGTCAGGTGAGACGTGGCATTATATTACACTTTAGAGGGATATTGGAGTCCTCAGCGGTCAAGTTATTTCTCGAGCTTTCCTTTATATTCGCTTCTCCATAAAGGAAGGCGCTGGTGTTCGCGTCTAAAATGATTGGAGATTAGCGATTAATTATCTTGTGATTTAATTGTTTTTACACAAAGATTCAAAGATTTTTATTGAACACACATTGAAATAAATACTTACTACTGCTTTCTTTGGAGGCTATGGCTGGCCTCGTGGTCGAGTGTGCTAGAGACAACGACTGCAAAACCGGAGGTAAAAATTCTTGTTCAATTTAAATTTTGTAACAGCTAAAAAGTGTACTCTCGTAATGTTAAACTTCAATAGTGATCTAGTATTTTGGCTATAAATTGTAATTGTTTTGTCCACATCAGAGGGTCAACCAGGGCGGCGTGGTGCGGCTCCGAGTACAGCGGGCCGCCGTCCTACCGGGCGCCGCGGGCGGACCCGCCTGTCCCCGTCGCGGACGACCTTCCCTCGCTCGCGCCCCTCCACCTTAAATACGCCGAAGACACCATAGAAGTACTACCGAACCCTACCGAACAAGAAAAAGATCCGGACGAACATCTGGTCACAATAGTCCACACAGATTCCCAGCCGGTCATCGTGACTGTATCGGGCTCGCCCGCACTCAACGACACCCACACTCAGCCGCCTACCGAAATCGACATATTGGCGCACTTATAACGAGCCACGTCACTGTTTGTGATATGGAGTGACGTCGATACGGCATAAAGACTACTAATATTTACAGACTCGAACAGTGCGACAGCGAAAGTGATAAGTGGTATTCGGTACCCGATTTTCTTTTAGTTGTAAATTATAGATATTTAAAAAAGTATATTCAGTTTTTTGTACGGTCTACTCGTAAATGTATAAAGGTCGAATCTGAATGTGACTGCGGAATAGAACAAAGGCGAAATTAACATTGAAGAGAATGCAACAAACAGCACTTGCTATTTTATAACGAAATTCCGGTGCGGATGAAATTACAGGCGATTTAAACGGTATGCACTTTCAACGTTCCCAAATGTGTATTTCGGCGATTCTACTAACGCTAACGACGATCACCGGGCTTGTAATAAACTGCACGTAAAATAGTTCTTTTGCTGGTCTCATCCATTTGTACTTTGAAAAGTGTGCTACATTCAATCCTTTATAGACATAAGTCAACACTCCACCGGCGCAGTGGGGACGCGTACATACCTAGTGTTCTTGTAGATAAGTGTGTAAATATAACAGCACTGACCCATCCAAATGAGTGTGTTTCGTTTATTGTTGTGTTAATTTAACAAAGCATGTGCCGTGTATATACGAGTATTACAAATATTAATGTTAGTGAATATTGTAATCTTCCAACAATTAATGCAACGATGTATAATTAATTAAACCAAAACCTTCACCATAATGTACAACGTATGAAAATAATGTAGATAGTGCCAATGGTTGCTCCATACATTTTGTAAATAAAGTGCATCACTTGACATTTTTATCACCGCCGGTGTGCTCAGAGTTAAGTATTAATATCAATTACTTTCGTATGTGAATACCTCGCCAATTATCATTTTTATTGTAGTTATTTATCGTGTAATATTATTTAATATTAACGATAGCCCATTAAGTAGCAAGACTATGTATATTATAAAAAACAAGTAGAAACTTTAAAGAACAGACAGCGGTTAAACAAATCAATCAAAGTGGCCGAAAGTAAACTGAGCGAGAAAAGAACATCTAAATTAATTGGATTATTAATCGTTTTTAGATCATGTTTAATAACAATTTCAACAAGTAAAAATCTATCTTAGCTAATGTGCTTAATGAAATAGAAATACATTATGTCAAGATTTATTCTTACAACCTTTTTAAATTGTAATGTGCTTCATATTTTCACAGTTTCCATCAGCTTCATTTATATATTTAAAATATGTATATAGGTATTACGAGTCTGTTAATACGTAGGAAATAAACACTGCTGTTGTACCACATGCAGTATTATTACTTAATCGAATAAATTGCAACTTCTCATACTTTCTCGATGTTTTAACTTTTATTTTCGTGCAAATGGTGACTGACTTTGCAATTTAAATTTTCTTTTTTCATTGAGAAAATAGACTATTTGTAAATCACTGTTTTATTTATGAGATAATTTTGATCTTTAATTCAATTTCTTAAGGAATAGTTATTGAGAGTAAATATCGTCGCTAGTTTTGTATTATTACAATATTGCGTCAACATACCAATACTCATTATACATATTCGTTTTAACTGTAAAACAATTAACAACTATTATACATTGCTAAAGTTCGGCAATAAAGCTTATACAACCATAGAAATACCACCTCACTGTGCTAGGAAACAGACCACTAACACTTCATTTGACAGGTAGTCGATGTTTGACAGTGACAGTTAATCGTAAAATTGAATGCAAATTTCCTATTTTTATATTAAATCGTAAATACTCTGTACTTGTAGCTACGCAAAGAATTTGTAGATAGATATACTTTTTATTTAAAAGTTATTTGCAATAAGATTCATCACAGCTTTAAATATTTAATACTTATATTGAACTCTGAGACAAGTACTGGTCACTTTGTATACTCCTACAGCGTGACAATTTCAATCCTGGTATTGGCGGACAACATCTATTTACCATGAAATTGCTAATAAACTTTAATTCATAACATAAAGTTGTGTAATATACTGTTATTTTTAAGAAAATGTAATAATACCTGTAATTTACACTGTAAATAATGTTATATGTAATATAAGAATAATAAATAAAGTTCTTTAGTGAAATATATACCATCGTTTTATTTATAACCCGTAGTCATTAACGGTACCACCATACCGTTGGGTTCATTTCGGCAGTAACAAAAACTTACTAATCTTAATATATGTACATGTACAGGGTTACTAAGAACATATAAAGCGATTTCTGGCAAAGTAATAAAAAATGCTATTTTGTAAGTTTTCAGCCGCTAATAATGTATGTATAGCAAACGGGTTCGCTTCCATTTTTTTGTGTAACAGTGTGTACAAGTGGCTACAAATATAACAATAGGTACAAGCATTCCTTCATACGAGTATGTTACTATTGTTATGACGAAACAATTTTTAATGCTCATGCAAAAGAGTCTCTTTGGAAAGTGGAAAACAAAGCAAATTTTCGATATGAATACATTTTTAACATTTCCACATATAGAACTACCATAACTGAACAATAACGCTCGCCGAAACAATTTTAAATGAAAACAAAGGAATTTTCAGCAGTCAGGTGGCGCGATACAAAATTGTCCCATATTTACCTAAATGTACATAAATTGAAACGCTACCTATGTTTTTCGATATCGTTCGATATCAGAAGTTTGAGCTTCTTAATTACCTAATGATTGTTTTTTATCGTTTTATGATCATTCAGTTTTTATGAAAATAATTCTTAAAAAATAAAAAATAAGTAAAGCTGACGAAAAATTTAAAAAAGTTTAATAAAAATAATTAAGTAATACGCCTCGTTTTAATGTACATATAATGGAGTAGGTACCTACACCTCCAATGTCAGTTACGATTACTAAACATATGTACATTTTAAGCGCAGAAATTCTGTCTTGCTACACATAACAATTATTACTACGGAAAATAGAATTATTATTTGATAAATATAATCCAATTGTTAGTGTATTGGAATCATCATTTATTTCGACAAAAGTATAGGTACAAAAAGATTTAATCAATTTCTCGTTACTTAATTAATTGAGACAACGCTACACAATAGCAGCTTAAAATATGTAGGTATAAATGCGCAATTTGACAATATACAGAACAATAACACTTATCCAAGAGCCATGTTTCAGTGAAATGAAATGAAGTGCCCGTTACCGGATACGGGACGAATTGTCCCATTCTAAATGTAAATCGAAACACTGGGGCCCGATTCCGGCGCAATTGTCCTCTGTAATTATATTGCAAAACAATTTCGACGCAATGCCAACCTTTGGAAAATGGCAATCCGACCAATTTTACTCTACACAATGCTTATAAAGGAAATTCGCGAATAAAACAAATTAAGTTGTTGATTTCTTAAGCGCAATGCATGAAACGGCGACTTCTACTTCAAATTGTTATTTGTATTCTGTAATAATTACGAATAAATTTAAAACTAAACAACAGTGGAATGATTTTAAGCTTCTTGTAAATATTAAGAGCGATGTATGCTTTTAATAAAGACACGAATACAACCAAATAAGCAGTTGAATGTCATTTTCAGAAACGATAACGTTAGTATATAAATAAAAAAGAATGTTTAAAAGAAATCATCATAAAATGCTCTTACTCTATAATTCATAGAAATAAAGCCAAGATATATTCTGTGCTATTATGCGCGAACGTTCCCGGCCGAAACTTTTTAATATACTCCTCTCAAATATTTTTCTTTTGATTTAAAGACGACGTCTCCACCGTAAATTTAGTTCATAAAGGCATGTTCGTTTGCCTCCGTTTCCTGTATAAAATGATTTAAATCCGTAAGTATGAGTAGATAAACAGCAAATACATACTTATATCTATTCGTAAATAATTATTAACAGTAATATTATTCAATATCTTGGGACACCCTCATACACAGCTATCTGATCCTAAATTAGGCAGAGTCTGTACTGTGGTTGCTACAAAACTGATAAACATACATATACACATGCTATATAATACTTGTATAAATATTTCTATTATATCGAAGCACCAAACAAACAAATATGCTCATAACACGAATGTTTCTCCGAGGTGGGAATCGATCCCGGGACCTCCGATTTCGCAATCAGGATCCCTAGTCCCTAGGCCAGACAAATGTCTGTTATAAGTTATAAACTTGTACAATTTGAAGAAGTTTTCTTTTAAATCTACAATATTTAATCATTTGGTTATTGTAAAAAATATGACAACGTTGGTCTATAGACTTCTTTAAAAAATATATTTATTGGTTACCGATGTTCCGCAATAGCTTCAAATAAAGCACAGCTAAAAGCATTAGGTATTGTTAAAAACCTTCCACCTCTAAAAACCTACATCAAAACTAAGTGAAATGCGTGGGAAAAGATTCGATTACGCGATATCCGTGATCGATGTGTGCCTTGACCGCCAGCGAAATAACCTCTAAATTTACCTAACACTCCAGCATTATCTAAGTATGTACCTATAGCAAAAATATTTGTACTAAAATTACTTCTATTTCATTTGACCTATTACTTTTATCTATAATGAATGACATTTATTAGCTACTAGTGGACCTGACCACGCGTTTCCGTGGTTCCGTGACATCACTATAAAACGCGGTCGAACGGGATAAAAAGTATCATATGTCCGTTTCCTGTTTCTAAGCTACCTCTCCACCAATTTTCAGCCAAATCGATTCAGCCGTTCTTAAGTTACAAAAAAAGTGTAACTAACAAAACCTCCTTTTATATATATAAGATTACTTATTACTTTTACAGGTTTACTAAACAGATATTACTTTTATTGCTTTTTACCTACCGTAAAACAATTTTATTTGCATTTTATAATGTAGGGTTTCTAAAACGACCCAAGGAATACAATCTTTCTCGAGCGATCCCTGGAGTTTGCCTTCGTTGCCTACGAAACAATGATTTTAAAGCAGCTTATACTTGTAGTACGTATCGTTTATATATATTTATATATATTCTTGTACATACTTTACACTTAATAAACAAATTTGAATTTCAAATTACAAATAATTTTCATGAACGTTTTGTTCATTTTACTGAAGTTAATAATCGGACATCCAACAGGCACTGTTAGAGAAAATTCATTTTTTGTAAGAAATAAAAATTGCTTTCAGTATTCGGCCTACTGTACACCAGAGGGATACATAATTGATTAATAACAACACTAAAGTGTCCATGTACTAATATATTTTAACGCTAGTGTAAATTGTGCAAATGTAATTTAAAAATTCCGCAAGTGTGAAATGCATTCCAAAAGCGCACTCATGTATGTATGTAAATGCGCTATGCAGATTGGATACAATCCCTATATCCGCAAGCTATCGGAAAGTTTACCTTAAACTGTTATTGCATCTGCACTTTATTTTGCTTTTAGATAAAAATTTATAGGTTTTAAAACTAGTACAAAATTTGTTTCACACATTTATAAGTCTACATTTTTGCAATATACAGGTGATACAGGATCACAATTAGCTTTGTAAAGTTCCATGAGCTTCAGTGTCAGTGGCAGTTATTGGATCTCAAACTCTAGCCGTAATAACACGTCAGATTCTGTTTGCAGTCAATTTATACATTTCTATAAAAATATTGTCATTGTAAGTATGTATACAGGTAATATCTTTGCAGTGCTTCTACTTGTACATTTATTAAAATTAAACATAAGTTTTACTGAAAATCTGGAAAATTCTATTGTCGGTCGTTAGAAATTTGGAATACAAGTGTTCTTCTTAGCCGCTTCCGTGATCCCCAAGGAGAAATAAATGCGCGATCGCTATTCATATTTTACGATTCTCGATTTCTGTCGAATTTTTCAGCGCATCGTAAGCTAGTGAATATTGTATTTGATATTGAAAAATCTTTGTAATCATGATTCTAGAAGAACTACAATTTACCAGTAGGTACCTATGTCTACGAGTACATATCTAGACAAGGAAGAAATAAAAATTCCCCCGTTATTAGTAGATACAATTAATATTAATCAAGCAAATAGCTTTTCTTTATATCCCTGAAGTAAGAATATATCGTTTGCTGGATTCCAAAAGAGTGCTTTGTGTGGAATAAACGGAAAAGCACATCGAGTTTTCGTTTGAACACGTTCTAAGCCAATATAAAATAAGAATAGCTCTAAGATCTTATTTCTTACGATGGCTGCAAATTCTTAGATGCTTCTCATTAGCGCTACAACGCTATAAGAAGTTCTCGTTATTATGTTAATATTTCAAAAATATGGAATAATACCACAAAGAAACAAGCTAAGTACAGAGTTTTATTTCCCAGAGGCGCATTAGACGCCTACTCGTAGGTATCTTGGAAAGCGTCGAGCGCCTTGCGAATAAATCGCTATTCAATGAAATCGACGAGGGAAGCCGAGAAATGATTTATTGACTCGTCGGCTCCTAGAGACGCTAATGGACGCTGAATAAGCACTGCTTATGAGCTGTTTGTATTCTTTTATCGAGATGATTTATGAAAAACTGTAATTAAGTATACGTTCACTAAAATTATAAAGTTCGCTTCGAAATCGGAAAATTTTGAATTTACGCTATAGTTTGGAAATGAGAAATGTTGTGTGTGATATTTTGCCTCGGACCTTGGGGTGCAACAAAATATTGACCAGTCTGTATGGCCAACAGACTGACTGGGCTAGGTTAACTTGAAGTAGATGTTGGGGCCTGTAGACGCCAGCAAAATGCCTCAAAGCATTTTCTCTAACACACAACGGTAAATAGTTCTGTTCTTTTCTAATATCCATAGTACATTTGTATCGTATCTATAGTAAATTTATTCATAGTGAACTTGCCAAAAGTTGTCTTCTAAGAAAAGTTAACTTATGTAAGAGATAAATAAGGGATGTGTGAGTTGGGAACGAGTGGGACGTAAACGTATCGATAGCCCAAAAGTACACTTTTATCCGAACGACATTTTCTCGGTGCTATTTTATGTCCTAAAATACACGCAGTGACAAATACTCTACGAAATGAAAGTTTTATGAAGGGTCCTTGCGTGGGAATGTTCGTAATACGACTGGTGGTATACAGAAAATAAATAAATTCTCGCTTGAGGTAGGTACTAGAAGTCAGAGTTTGTTTTGTGAGAACTATTACTTTCTAGAACATTTTCTGCGTAAAAACAAAAATCATCTTAATTTGCTATCAACGTGACGTGTTTGACGTGATTGTAATACTAGGTTGAAATAAATAGAGAGAAGACACACTGACGTATGTAGGTACATAACTCAACATCTAATAGACATCATCTATGACATCACAATAACATGATCTGACGAATGTGGATAACAAAATAATGAGTTAAGGGATTAAATGCGCAAAAACAAGGAACAATCTATAGCTTTGGATTTGTTTAATTCTAGATAATCATTTTGAGATATGAAATAGATCGTGTAAATTTCATGGGTTAGAAGTTGCTGATAACAATTGCAGGAGTCATAAACAAAAGACCGATTTGTTGATTTCGAATTACCTTATAAAGAGACAATCAGAATATGCGTCAAGTTTGCTTGCAATAGGTCTGTATATGTAACTATTTGACTTAGTAAAGTAATGGAGACGTACATTTAACATTCATGAGAATTGATGTGAGACAGAAGTGTCTATTAGCGAAGTGATTGCTGCTGTAATGGTGCAGAATATTGTAGTATTCACTGTCAAGTCGATTTCGGATCAAAGCTATATATATGTATATGTATTCCTACTTATTATTATACCTGTTCCAAAATAAGATCTTTCTCTAACAACAAAATACCATTAGGTCTGTACGTTTTGGGGAAACATTTATACACCAATAATTTTATTTATTTATTTAGTATTTATTACACCATGATAAAGAAGTGATATAAAGGTTGATAGCATTTTCTGCCAGTTTGCCTTATTTAATTTAATTTTCATTATTTTTCAGTTTTATCTCATAATGTAACCGCTGACCTTACGAGCAGGCTCGTAGATTACATAAATAAAGCGTAATAATAATATTGTGCCCTTTCAACTCATTAGCATACGAGTAGCTGCGGAACACGCGTGACCGCGAGATCAGCCCTCGTCGGGGTCAGAAAGGTGTGTAAAATATAAATCACTTGCCTTGATTTAGGTGAAACCTCTCGGAAAGTTTTAATTCAGTTTGGACCGAGATCTCGGCCGTTTAATTTATTTATTATTTTTTGCGGGGATGAGTTCAAAATTTTAGGTCGTCAATTAGAATGACCTCTGTGTTTTTGTTTTGAACTGTAGAGTATGTATGTAAATAATTATATAATATTTTACAGTTAACAATAATTACGGGTATGTTTATAGGACATGATGACATTGAGAGGGAAGATAGACCATGGAATCTAATTCCGTTAGTTTATGAATCTCTAAATTGGCCGCGAATAATTACCTACAATCTGGTGCATAGACTGTATTCCGTTAGCGCGTACCTACACTGCTGTTTCTACACAACAGTGCAGGCATGCAGTGTTTCGTATTCGATATGTTTCATCCGAAGTGGAGTTGTAGACTTTTGTTTTAATATTACCTTCCTGTGTAATTATGGTGTTAAACGTTTCACAAATAACGCATAGAAACGTATGAATAAACTGATAAAAGTAATTTTTTTTAACCAATTACTCTAATTAAATCGTTTTACTTCCATTCAAAACATTAATTATCTTATTAAATTATAGAACGCCAAAGAAATGTTATAATCAAGTAGGCTACTCGTTCGTGGTTACGTTTAGAGAACATCGTGATGTATGAAGATTGAATCGTTTCATGTAGCCCGTTGAAAAGCTTCTGGTTCTTATTATTTAACAAAACGCTTGCTGGTTGAAAACATTTGCATTCACTGCAATCGATTAGATAGCGCAACATCCAATTAGCATGATGATCGCGAACGTTGGAGCTTTCATGGACAAGTGGTTGTATATTTATTTAAACGCATTTTATTCGACTATAAAGGATTAATCCATTGGCAGCAGCTATATTATTTACTTGTTGGCGACTGGCGTACCGCCGATCTATTAGCAAGCCGAAAGGCCTCTTTGTGTCTCGATTTTATTTTACGGTCATAATACCGCGCGATCTAGCAGGAAAACCTATAAGCTTACCAGATCTTTAATCTTTCCTTGCTGCTACAGAACGAAGCAATATGCATTTACGAAGTATTTTGTTATCTTTACTAGCTTACGATACTTTGTTTACGGAGCTCTACTTGGTGTATTTTTATTTTATGTAAGTACGCCGTCAGTCCGAGCGCAGCCGTTCGGGAATGTGTGATAAATTAGCATAGTTTGCCGGTGCGCCGCGGGCTGAAGCGAGCTAGCTGTAATGAGAATTTACAGCCTTTATGGGTGCCGAAACCGCAATCAGACATTCAAGCACGTAGATGTTCTATATTAAATATCTACTAGACCTCGTTCAGAGTTGAACCGCACGCTGGAAACTGCCCAAATATATTCTCATAACATATACTCCGATTGTAGAGTTCTCGCTCGAAATTCTGCCGGGACATTAAAATATCCGAACTAAAGTGCAACAGAACTGCAAATTCCGGGTAAATGCTGGCCCCGAAAAGCAAAATCCTAGCTAGAGTAACTAATTGAATGACTCAAAACTGAATAAAGCAAAAACTGGACTCTTTTTACAATGAACGAGGTAAAACAATATTTGTTCTAAAAAAGCACCGGCAGATAAATATGATACCTATTTCGTAATTCACAGCTGAATGAATCGAATGTCTCTATTGGGACAATTTAGTTTGTTATTTACGTGATGGTCGCTCGATCCGACCGCAGCTTAGATAAAATCTTATTCGGTTTACTTCCAGAAACCCGCACGAAACCCTTTACCCATCTTATTTATAAAAAAATGTCTATTCATCTCTTCTGAAACAAGTGACGTTAAGTAAAACTACCTAACTGTGATCGTCAAACCTAATAATTACTTACAGATATTGAATTGTTTGCTATTAAGTTCTGATCTATAGGTACATACATACGTATGCCTTATTTGTTGCACAAAACTATCCATCAGCTTGGCTATAAGTCTTTTTATGTTCCACGGCTAGGCATGGATCTTTTCGCGATCGCGAGGTTTAGAATATTCTCCATCACACTGCTCCACCATAGATAGGCGCAACTTGTGTTAATAAAATCGTTTAGGTTATATTATTAAAAAAGTACACATTTGTTTACTTTTACTTTTAAAGATTAAACCACAAAGCCGTAATTTTGACAAACCGGCAGGAGTCATTAAAATGTCCGAAGTATTTAGCCATAATTTCCACTTTACTGACCGTTTTTCATGTATTACTGGGGCCGCAGAGACCTTTATGTATGCGCATATTAAATAAATGAAACCACATCCGTGCTGAGGGATATTTGAGCGAAAGCGATGGCGCGAGAAATTTTGTTAATATGCGTAGATTTAGGAAGGCCATATCTTTTGATTATTCATTAATTATTACAAATACGAGCGGACATATTTTACTGTACAAAAAAATACAATATTTATTTTCAGTTTAATGTATTTCAATGACTAACACTATTAATAGAAAGTGGTTTTAACCGTTTAATAGCTTCGTTAAAGCATATTTTATTTCACCTAAATCGAACAAAATATTTCTTGTTAAATTTGTTTCAACTGGAATACATTACAAACAAGTAATACGCTCTGAAAAAGTTTTTTATACTTTTGATCCCTTACAGTAAGTAGGTACCTAGGTTAGTTTTAAACTCTTCTAAAAACATAATATTATAGTTTACTATAATTATCGGTATTGCTTTAAACAGACTGTTAAGTTATCCGAATGACTAAACTCGATTTGTAGATACTAAATTTCAGGAGGACTTGACACCCTAATAGTTAGATATACTTTATCGGGGTCGGTAAAATGCGGCAGCGAATCGAAGATTTATGTCTAAACTTCCGAGATCTTAGCTTAGCAATGAATCAAATGGCCTCCGTGCGAGAGTGCGTTTCATTTCCTTTGTCTACGACTGCGAGTAAATCGACCATAATAAATAGAATTGTTAATAGCACATTTAACTGTAACCTTTTTTGGATACATGTGGATACGAGTCTCTCCCAGAACTGCGCGAGGTCTAAACGATGCCTACACCACCAAATTATTTTAGTGCAATAAATAGAATTATGAGTTAGTCGTCAACTCGTCCGGCGATTGCTTTTGATTTAATTTAGCTATTTGTTACTTAAACATAACCACTAGCACCTACATGGTTCTAACATTATGTTTTTCATGGAGATTATAATGCAATTCACTAGATGGCGCTCAGCACAACAAACGGCATTAAAAGTACTTATTAAATTTAAGCATACCAATAATTGTATCATGAACTAACAATTCAGTTACATATTTCGTTCACTGTATGTTGTTAATACAAAATCATCACAGACTCACAGTGTTACACCCACGCAGATAGATATATCCTATAGATACAGAAAATAGTCAAATTCGATAAAATACCAAGTTTAAATCTGTTTTGATACACAAGATCCTCTCAGTTATGATACAAATAATTTGTTAGTATTACCTACATTATAAACAAAACTGCATTACAAGCATGGTTAGCCTCCACTCATACTTTGATTCTTCATTTATTTAACTTCCACTGCAACTTCGATCAACTGATTACGAACGCCTAATATTAATATTACATTAAAATTATAAAGGGAACTATGTTCAAATTTTATTAATTTAAAAAAATGTTGTGTAGTAAAGAACTTAATATTGTAGTATGGAATAAAACAAAATAATAAATTTTAAATTTTTTATTGTACAGATACACGTTCGCATATAAAAATTGTCTACTGAGACTATCTAACAATTAGACCTAAGCAAACTCAAATACAGGAGTCAGATATCCGGTGATAATTGAAACAAACTGCAGTCGTTTTGTCAATAAGAACGCTGTTTTACATATTAATATTTCAATTTAAAAGTTACTCAACATATAAATAGATTTATGTGAAAATAGTTCTACATTTACAATACAATAAAATAACTTTTAAATACAATAAAACATGAACTACCACAAATTTAATTAGAACACATCAATATAAGTAATCAATAAAGTTAAATATTTTATTTAATAGTTTTACAACACCATCATAACAGTTAGTTTGATAAGAATGTTTAAAATAGCCAGCCAGTTAATCGAATTACATGTTGGGAAATTATACGCAATAATGATAAATATTTGTATTATATGCAACATGACGCGACTTTTAATATATTGTTAGTATTGTTGTTTAACAAATTGACTACAACTTGCGCAAAACAATATAACATATAGTGTAATAAATACATAAGCTTTATATTCAATATAAAGCATTCTGTTCAAAACGAGGGACACATGAACAACACATAATTGTAATATTGTATAAAATGTAAAACTAATGAGTGTAAATTGAAAATTAACTTAATAATAAAATAAACATTGCCAGTGTTGTGAGCACCCAGACATGCTTCTGTTGAATCAATTTGTGTGCTAATTCATTAAATTTATTTAGAAAACAATTAATCTAGTACATTTAACAAATATTACACACACCCCCATTTGTCACACACTTGCCATCTTGGGAACAACTAATCCATTCAAATGGACATCAACATTTGGAAGTCTAAAGAGTACTTGTAGAGATTAGTTTTATGCTTTTTTAATTTGTACAACTGAAACTAAGCTGGAATTGTTATTTGTATCACAACATGTAATACGGATCAGAAGTTTTTGTGAGTTTTAGAAGTATCTCAGTGATTCCATTCATCCATTAGAGTATTTATCTACCTGAAAAAATTTAAGAAACAATTTAATAGTTTATAAACGGTCTCTGCTTCGGTGATTGCATGTGATTGGAAACATTTTATAATTTAATAAAGATATTTATATATACATAATGAAATAATTTTAATAATACATCTTTTATTACAGGTATAGGTGGTTAAGGAGAAGTACCATTATGCAGATTTTATCTGATATATTACATATACTATAGACAAATTGATAAATAATCGAAGTGATCAAATTAAGGTGTTATATATAATATATACAATGATAAAACCTGCATTATATATCTATCACTTTTTTAATACCTTTATGGTCTAAAGCGTTAAAAGTATATTTGGTTTTGGAGATTTGATTTTTCTCGGAAACAATGCTGTTAACAACACTGTTTATGGATATGTGTCAAGAACTTATTCATTTATTTCTACCTTTTTTGTTGTTCCATTACTGGACACTGATTTCCACTCATAATGAGGGTTAACAGCCTGGCAACTCCGATTTAACAAGGTTCTGTGCAGTTCATAAATAAGATATCACTTACTATAATGGCAAAGAGAGCATTGTGAGGAAACCTGCACAACATATTTAAAATAAAAACCTTTCCAGTATGACAAGAGATCTATATATTAAGTGATTTTTTTTTTAATCTATATTTATTTTGGGTTTGAGTAGATTAGGTACATGTCAGCCCCATCTTTCCATACACACACAGTAGCAAAATAAACTATTACACTAACAAGGCATCTTTAAAAAGAAAAAATAAAGAAGTACATACTTCATACTGTGATGTTTAAGTGTAACAAAAGAGTGCTGGGAGTTATTTTTCGCCGCCTTTTTTCTCCCGGTCTATTATGAAATGAGGGGGCGCACAAAGCCGAAGTACGGTGACTAAAGATGACTTTCATTGATTGTATATATATGTGTATGTGTGTAAGGTATATACATATAATTAATAAAGGAATTTGAAGTTGAAGTGATGTTTAAATGTTACCTCTTTTTGGGGACCTCCTCCTTAGCCTTCTTGTCGGCCTCTCGCCGCTTGGCGGCCTCCTCCCTCTGCTGCCGGATGATGGCGAGGCGCGCGAGGTCGGCTCGCGCCTGGTCCGTCTTGCCTTCCGCGTGCGCCTTTTGATACGCAGCGGCTGCTCGTTGGCGTTCTATTTCTTCGCGTTCACGCCTAGTGGAGAAACATTATGTTTAATTCATTTTAAATAATAATCTCTTATTTGTATAAAAATCTCGTGTCACAATGTACGTTTGCGCTAATCTCCGAAACCGCTGAACCGATTTCAATGAAATTTTATACATATCCATTATTTGATCCAACTCAAAAGATAGGATAGTTTTTATAAAATAAATAAATATTAAATGTCAATTGTCAATAATATTTGACATAAACTAAATTTCTTAAGGCATGATATTTGACACATATGATTTGACATGTATAACCACAGAAATGTGTGGTCAGGTCCACTAGCAAGATATAAATTTGTTATCAACACAGACCCATAAATCTTTCCAGTCACTAGATACTTTGCTACTCTTGAGTATTTAGATTACATAGTTGCCTCTAGTAATATAAGAACTAAGATTATTAACTGTTATGCAATAAAATGTATTTTGCTCTTCTTAACTTAATCAGTCAAAACAACATGGTATGGTAAACAACCATCTACCAGTAGTTTCAACTAGAACTACAATTTTTGGTTTATAAATAGTTTGTATTACTCAGAAACATGCTGTAAGATAACAAGTAAATGATCTTGGTTGCCTGCCACAGTCGTATGCTTTGTAAGTCTTCAAAGTTTAATGTATAGGTCTAACATACCTCGAGAGCTGAGGTTTCTCTCCTTCGCCTAGATTATTCAAGTTGGATAATTTCTTATTTTTCTTGACTACTCTGTTAGGATTTTCTACTTCAATAAGACCAGAGACTCCCTTTGCTTTTGTTGGATGCTAGAATCAATATAATTTTATTATCAGTTACATCCTTAGATAAGTTTGAAAAAAAAAAGAAATGTTTTCATGCTTAAGACTTCCAGGGTTGAATATTGAATTCTCTATTATATACAAGACATTTACATCTTCATCGGAATCACTATCTTCGCTCCCACTGCCAGATGCATTGGACTTTTTGCCTTCAGACTCTTCTTCACTTGAACTCTCATCTTCATGCTCCTTCCTCCACCTGAAACATTTAATAAATCATGTAAGAGAATAGCTAAATCCCTTAAGACACTAATCTTGTAAACAGAAGTTAGTAGTCGTGTTTAACTTGAAAAATTCAAGCATTTATTCCCAGCCATAAATTTTCAAGTGCACACTCTTTTCAATCAATCTGTTTATATTCTCATCATTATAAATGCAAGTCCATAGTTATCATATAACTGTATAGGTTTCAAACATCAATCTTTTCATAGTTATTTTATTATTGGATAATGACCATATACGGGTAAGTAGTGTGTTTTTAAAACAGGATGCAGATATTTAAAAATACAATTACTAGGTGGTTTTGAAGGTTTATCAATATTGATGTTGTGTTCATGAAAAATGTTGAATAAATATACATGCTGATTCAATCCCATGAATATTTAATAAGCATTGCATTTAGTTTAGTTTCATTATAATATGAAGTAGGTAATCACATTCTAGTTCTAATGGTTTTTAATTTTATAAGTCAAAGTTCTTATTATATTTCAAGAGAATGATTTGTGACAATCATCCGGAAATATGGATGTGAAATAGTTGCATCTTTAGTAAAAATGGTAATAGCAGAACATATATTATGTATGAAATTTAAAGACTGGGATTCATTACGAGAAGCCTGGGATATATTAAGAGTTGTCTTTGTGAAAAATTGGAAATATAATGCTGAGTCAAACAATAGTGCTAGGCAAATTGAATCGAATTGAATAAAATATGACGAACGTACTTTTGTTTTTTTTCTTCCTGTTTTCGTTGCTCCTCCAGCTCCTCAGGGCTGGTAAATTTTCGGTTGCGTCCCTTATGATTAGTGTATTTACCTGTGGAAAATCATACTAATTAATACAGGTTAAGTAGCTATAACAAAAGCACACTCCCAATAACATTGTTCGACATTGAGATTCAACAAACAACGTGCGACTACACACGTAATACTTACCACGTGGCATATTTTAAGTTTAAATTTACTAGCGTTAATAATATTATGTATGACTGAAGGTTTAAAGTATTTTTATTTTAACTAATAAGCGGATGGTTCTGAAAAATAAAATTCGATAAATTTAGCTTTGACGTTTGTTAGGGAATGAATTAGGAGTCACAGATAATCAAGACCGGAAACAAGAAATGAAATTCCACGTTATAATCATTAAACTCCCTAAAAAAATGAAAAAAATAATTACTCTAATGTATGAAATAATTTACAAAAACATTAGTATAGATTATATTATATGGTATCGGTAAAACACATGTAGCAATTAGTATTTAAGCATAAATTACTACGTGGCTGCAACAGAACACCTAATCTATGCCATACGCTGCACATATTGCTTAGTCTGACAAATTTATGTTTCTCAATTTGGATGAATTCAAGTAATTCGAATTAATAATTTTTCAGGGCTGCTGCTTTCCATAGATAAATAAATAAAAATGTGTTTTTCCACTAAGAAGGCAAAACTAATCTTATAATAAAAATTTACGTAGTCGGTTGAAATTGGTAACGGCAATGTTTATTTTTGATACACGTAACCCTGACGAGTAGGCACTACACACACGTATATTTTTGTAGTTATGACATATTAGCGAAATTCCTTGCTGGCTTTCTTTGATTCTTCTAACGAATTTTTGATAAAAACACCGTATCGTCATTCATTAGATATATTCCATAAAGAGCTAGTCATGGCCATGACTGTGAACCTGTAAAATCCGAGTTGGTGAAGCTTCGAAAGATTTTCGCGACGGTATCAAATGAACTATGCTGGTATTAGTGGGTGTTCTCCTTTAAGTGTGAGCACCACATTCAGGGTCAGGAACGGCTCTAAAACATGTAGCGCCCGGGTGCAATCTACCCTGGCGCCCTCTTATATCAAAACTCGCCATTAAAATTGTATCCACTGATTAATTTTAAAAGAGTTCTTTTGCCACGAATCCAGGTAGAAAATGAACTCAATCGATTTGTGATCTTGGCGACAGGGCAATCTACCCATTAAACCTGTAAAAAAATTTTCTTTGAACAGTTTTTATTTGTAGTTTTTTTTTGGAATTGTCTTAGAACTCGAAACATATATGAGCAGGCTCCGTGTAGAGCGTTATAGCGAAATCGCTATATGTAGCCAGCGGCTTTCGGCGCTCCTTAACATTCAGCGCCCGCCGCCCGGGTGCACCGCACCCCCTGCACTAAAGGTAAAAAGCCGCCCCTCTTCAGGGTATTGTGGCAATCTGCATCTTGATTACGGTTGAAGCTTAGGCGTAGGAGGGTATTTTCAATCGTTAAGGTTTTTTTTCTTCATTTAGCCTTTTTATTAGCCGAATGCAAGCAAGTATAGGATCTAAAGACGTACTCATGTCTCGATTTGTAAAACTAGATCCGGTACTTTTATTTTTATTGTATGTAATATATTCCTGGAATTGTTGTTTCAGTTAAGTCCGTAGTATTAACGTTCGACTTCAACACTGCTTTCTTCTAGTCATACATATATTGAGTAAATAATTGTATCTTCACTTTACTATACAATCGCAAGAAGCTTGATGTCTCTTTTTAATTGTATTTAGAGACGAACATTTAAAACCTTATGATCTTTGGCTAAACCAATTTTAATAAAACATGTCTAAGTAGGTACCCTGGTACTTTCAATTAAAGAAACCGCTTTCATATTGGTTAACTCGTTGAAGAGTAACTATGTTAGAGAGAAAGACACAAAAATATTCTTCAAATTAAAAAAAAAACTTACTTTTTGCGTAGGGTGGTAAAAGTTAAAGTCTCAGTTTTCACTTTCGTTAATAATATAATCAAATATTTAGGAAGTGTTTGTTAATTGGTGAAAAACTAAAAAATGATGTGACGTCACCGTCCTAAAATAACTGCTGAGATATTTTAAAACATGAAATCGGTAAACCCAAAAATATTATCCAGCGGGTATTGTGTATTTCAAATGTTGATGATCTATTGCTGCTAAAGTATTAGTGCAAATAAGTATCCTGTGGTGCCGGCCTGTTACAAACCCGAAATAAGGATAAGAACCGTTCCTAAACAGAATAAAATTTAATATTTCAATATATGTATGTAGGTATGTTTCGCAGCACGCAAAGATGTTACGAGATATTTTTATTGTCATAAATTATTTATTTTGAGTCAATAACTTGTCGAATTTTAGAAGATTCGTTGATACAATTATCACGCAAGGAGATGTTTTCACCCTATTATGTACCTCAATTACAATTACACTTTAACATTTTAATGCATTGTATAATAATGGTAATATACAAAACGTCCGCCTCACTATTCTTGATTATGGTATTGCTTTTAATAGTAACGAGTAATGGGGTCGATAGTATCATCTTCAGAAAGGGAGATATCATAGCAACTTATATGTAGTTTCGTCACATACATAGGTTGTTAAGTTTTTTTAATCATGTCCGTCGCAATTTCCCTACACGAGAAAAAGTCGTAGGATATTATAATGAAATACATTGGATTACTTACTTTTATATAAACTCTTTCAGGAGTGCAAACACAAACATAGAAATACAATGTTTGAACAATGATTAGTTGAATGGAGGTTGAATTCGATGCTTTAATAATAATTTCACTGCAGATCATCGCTCCGCATAAGTTTCCTTCTAACCGCTAGCATTTTCGATGTGACGCTTCTATGTAGCTATCTAACATACATAGATTTAGCATTTCAGTCTTTCCAACATTATCTTCATAAAATCTATTAATACCCTCTGATTTATTACAAATTTATTGTTGATCGGATGAAGATATCCTTATTAAAGTGCTCATATAATAACAGACATACAAACCTCCCTGAATCAGTATTCGGTTACTAATTAGGTAAGTTCGATTCCTGGCCTATCTGGTATTTGGTATTTGGTGGCAGTAAACACTTATGTCGTTACAATTTACTTAATTCTCTAAACAAAAAGAAAATTTGTTGGAAATACAGTGGTATGCAGGAAAGTAAACAAAACAATGAGGGCTTCTTGTTACACAAACCGAATGTTCGCCTCGATTTAACAGGTTATTGGCAAGTCAAGGTTGATCAGTAGCTTACTATGTACAGCACACACGTGACACCGAAACCTAATGTTTTGACGAATTGTTTCTTATGACTCACATAACACAATTGTTCGAATGTAGCCGAAAATATCCTTGTAAGTAGGCAGAGTTCACTTACTTACTCACTTACATTTTCTAAAATATAAGCCGTGATTCTCAAGTAGCGAGCAATTAAGTGCAAGGACATTTTAAATAATAGGTGCTACATACGTTCATAGTAAAAATACATGGGTAATAAAATCAACAGACGGAGACTAATTTGGTTTAGCGTCATCTTAGGCAAGTATTTTTAAGGCAAAATTACACTTAATAATATTAAATTTATGTAACAATGGTATCTAAAATCTGTAAAACCACATAAATGAATAATTATGAATTATTTCTTATAAATTTGTATTTACTAAAGGGTTATAAGGGTTATACGGAATTATAAGTATGTATACAAATAAAAGCAATTCAGCAAACAAACAATAGGGTTAATTCAAAATGCTTGATATATCCATAATTTAAAAGTAATACATACTTGTAAACTTGTTAGGTGTTTTCAAAAAGATATAAATTCAACAACAACGAAATTACAAATGAGAGGTATGCAGAGTCGTGATTTGTAGTATAAATTGCTTGCTGGTTAAATTTATGATTTTAAAAAAAGGAATATCAACTCAATTTTAAGAGTTTCTAACTTGATATATACATTACATGATAAATATGGAGGTATGTGAAAAATTATGTTACGAGTAATTACAAATGATGTACAACGCCAAACATTTGTATGGTAATTTAAATTTTAAATAGTGACCTAGAGCAAGATAATTGTAGAACTCTTCATAACATTTTATAATGACATACAGTAACGCTTTAATTAGATTATGATTCACCGCACAAAATACATATACATATGTGTAGGTCATTTTCAGAATAGTTGTGAGTAAATTAGAATAGCGTTCATTGTAATTTTACTCTACACACATGATTTCGGCATATACACAAGCTAATAAACAATGCGCATGCAATCTGCTTAATTTTGTCGAAATCTATAGTTGTGTTTTTTATTGCTATGTAAAGCAAAACCTTTAAAATCGGTGACTAATTTGTGTAAGTATAAAAATGTAAGTCCCACGTTATAATATGTTTTGTTACTCAAATTTGTAAGGAAGACATATGTACATATTTCGTAAGCTTTTTTTGTTACTGTATTGATTAATTTTAAAAATACCTTTATTTTTCTACTTGTCCTGTGATTATGAAGTAAATATTTTATTTTAAATTTCAAGAGTATCTATCTTATCTGAAAATCTGCACATCACTTTAACTTGTGGCAATGATTTTTAATATTTTATAAAAACGGGAAACTTGAGAAGGAACATACTTCAAACGTTTATTGCCACCATAAAGAATGCATTTCAATAAGTTATCATGTTCTGGTTTTAAATTCGTTTTAAAACTTTTATTAACTATTTTATTAATGTACCTACCTATCTAAGATTTTGTTTATGATTATTTTGGAAGATTGGAGATATGTATAGTATTAACCGATCACCTGCAGTCCATTTAATGTATGAATGTAACTAGTAATAGGTGAGCGCGCTTGATTATTATCTTGTCGGCACCAAGACAAATGGCACGGCGTAGCTCGCGTTCCTGCGTTTTCCTTGCGCAGGTTACAGGACCAATATCTTTACGCTACTGGGCCAGTGAATCTTTTAGCTGCTTGTACGTTGAGTATAAGAGGCAGCGAATTTGTGGCGCGCGTCCATACATAGCCTCGCCGAGACCTTGTCGCTACGCAAGGACGATCGCCGCCCCTTAAAGAAAAACTGCCATTTTCGAACTAACGCAACCACGGCGAAGAACCCTCTTTGGCGGTTTTCCAGTACATCTTTTAATTTCTTTTTATTTTCTAACATACATAAAATAGAACAGGATAAAGACAAAAGAATATACATAGTGAGTGTGAGTTTTCTCATTCTACAAGTAGTGATTCTAGATAATAGGTAAGTAAAATGTAACATTTTTCTGCTTATTTTGTAACATAGTTTTTTTTATGATAAACGTATTAATAAAAAACTTTAATTTAAACGGATACGGCTTATGTGTAGATTTAAATGAATTTTAGTTTGTTTTTGCGCTCGTTGAAATCTTATGAACGAAAATACTTGCACGCATGTTATTAAGCGCGTACTTTTCTCGAAGAGGTCTGCAATCCGGTGAAGAATTTTACTTGTATATAATATACCTTTATTATTTTATTATTTTATTATTAAATTGAAAACGGTAAAACAAAAATATAAATTTTCTATTAGGTAAATTAAAAAACGGATACACTTTGGCTATAGATATATATGTATAAAGTAGGCTTTTCGCAATACATTTATTTTCATGTGATACGAGTCTTCTAGATACCAACTTAACTATAAGTAATTTGAGGTATTGGTTAAGTTTAAAATAAACCACTAACTATAAAATATAATACGCATGTAAGACAGAATGCTGTTCATTCTTTTACATTACGTCAATTTTCCAAGACTCTCTCTACTATAGTGTAATCTTATCGACGCTTATTCGACTGGAAAAGCGTAATCTGAAAAATTGCTGAAAATATACTTGCTAAAGTGCTAAGTCGCGTAAGTAATCTGCGTTAAACGAGTGCGAAGCCGTACTGCCCGGCTAGTTACGAGCCTTGAAAAATGCTTACTTTCGTGTTTGTAATACCAAAAGAAATGGAAATGCGTTTTATATCAAAAATAATCTATGAACCTCTTATTACTACATATATGTAGAAGGAGTTATAATGCAAGTTTTGTCATGCACCTATGAATTTGTAGTATAGGTATCTATAAAAAGTTGTGTGACGATATACATCTTGATCGTTACAAAAAAGGTTGCCAAATTCGATAAAATTTAATTTTAAATTATCCCACGCTTAGGTGTTATTAAAAGTTACTCACACTTATAGGTGCATTTAGAATTCAGAACATTGTTTACAAGTCCTCATTGGTATCATATAACATTATCTCTCATAAAAACCTTTTTATGAAAAGTGCTTTAATTATTTTCAAATATTTCACATCACAAACGCGGTAATACTAATAGAACCAATTGAGACATTCCAGTAACATCTTGTTCAATTAAGAGCCATAATCTAATTGCGAATGGAAGGGAGAGAGCATCACCGCAGTAAATATTACTATTATTATAACATGGTAATAAAAGTATTACAAAATTCCTTTGTCATGTACATACATATAATAGGTGGTGGCTTAAGCGGCGTACTTGTCGTCTTTTTATATATCGGTTGCATGACGGTGGTATTTGCCATGGACTGCCGCGCAGCTCTCTGATTTTAATTCTAATTCACCTGTCACATATTGATGTGTCACTGCAGGATGATAATGTGCTTGTAAAATTTAATTCTCGTAAAGGGTCTTGATTGTGTTTTGCGAAGTGAATCCGTGAGATCTCAAATCGTTATCGGTAGCTATTGTTCATCGCTTTATCAAAATATCACATTAATTATTGCTCACTTAAACCTGATTTACACGAAATTGTTATTTATTTAATGGTAGACAAAATAAGTTGATTGTTTGAAGTAGTTTGCTTTCTCTCGATTAGTGTTAGATTTTGAATATTTATTTATTTTTATTTATTTATTTTATTTGCTACTTAACTAAGCTGAAGTACAAAAATGCGAAACTTAACCCTAGAAGCCAGCTATTTCTGTTATCGTTTAAAAAATAAGTTTAGAAACAGAGGCTGTATCTATAACTTGCTTCGTACTTTGTTTTTTGATTTTAAAATAGAGTTTGCGAATTGTAACGAAGCTCACCGCTGTGGTCTAGGCTGCCATTTGTTTGTGATACACAAGACGATAGCTCGTGTAAGGCACAGTTCATGTTAATTCAATCGATAGTGAGAACGTTGCCTCTATTCGCTCTAAGATATCTTCAAGCTTGTTAGCAAGTTTTTTACGTGTAAGCATTTTTAAACTCGTTTCTCATGTAAAAGAAGTTAAAACAATGTTGAGTTCAGATAATATAGCCGCCATGGTTTTTATAACAAATAAAATATGCATGCAAACTGTTTTAGGAAAAACAAGAGAAACTGTGGTTTATTTATAAAATAACAAATGTTGTTATTAAATAAAACATAGATGTTGTTTTATTGCACCGGTCGCACACTCTGTAAAAATGCTGTTCTTATGGACACATAAAAAAGTATACATAAAAGATCAAAGACTCGTAATTTAACTGTGTCTAAATCGTGATTTTAGATCGGATATAGGTACGATGAATTCACGGTATGTTTCACTGTCAATGACCGTATTTTTTCGAATTACCTATGAATCATAATTATTAAGCTTCCATAGTCTCGCAGTTTTAATTCTCCGTTAGTGAGAAATATGGTAATTAAGGGTTATAAAAGATACATGCCGATTACATATTTTATTTTTATCCGGTCGATAGTGAGCTTCCTTTAAAAAAATACTGCATGTAATTTGTTTTTGTTTTTGCTAATAACGTGTAGGTACATGTTAGTTAGAATTCGTATTACAAACTGTAATCCTATCGACTATATGTACCTGTGGTATAATCACATATTAATCATAGATCATACATCAAAAATGTTAGGTAGGTACTGTTATTAAATAAATAGGTAGTTGCTTTTGCTCTCAACTTGTGTACTTAATAATACGATACCTAATAATACGCAAGTAATGTTTTGGGTTAGCTTTTGTAACACCAAAATTATGATGGCTATATAGCTGCGGTAAACTTAGATTTTTACGAAAAAAAGGCTGTAACAACGAATTTTTAAAACGAATAAAGACAATGTATGTTAGATACGACTTCAAGTTATTAATTTCTCATAAATACTAGATTAATTCTTTTTATTACCTACATAAATAGGCATTCGAGTATGATCTCAGACTTAGACACTGAATACTAAGATTCTAACCTATTTTGGCACCTATAGGTATTGATACAAAACTTTTACAGAAACATTCAAATTTACCCGCATCTATGGTGTTCATATTTTAATTATTGGTTATTATTAATAACTTAGCGATACATGTAATAGTACACATTACTTTAATTCTTTTTACAATGTTTAGAGAACAACACAAAACAGGTTATGAAAATATTTCGTATTGCGTATCTATTCAATAATATACGTTATTTTGAAAAGTATTATGTTCCTTTTAATACTATAAAGTCTTCGACGAAGTACCTAATGGCTGATACAATTTCGTAGCATAAGAAGTATTACTCTTATTTCAAGGCTAGATAGGTATGTAGGTACTACGTATACGACCGGTCGGAGTGCACAGCGTGAGTTTCAATTAGCATGGTATGCGATAGTTGCGATGTTATCGATTGTACATTTGCACTCTTACGGTTTAGTACGATACCATTGTTCGTAGACGCGCCTGCGGTGTGATGGTGTAAGGACTAAGGCAAACGTATTGCTGCTTTGATTTATTTTTACATTCGAGAGTCATTGACGTGCCAGCACTTAGAAATATAATTTCAAAGCCGATCATCAGACATTCCTGGCCATCCTAGTAATGTTCGTATAAAGTAATATGTATGTAGATTTTGTTATTGTTGTTGATACTCGAAAAGACTAAAGTGACATAAGAATCAGTCATAAAGTTTATTTTCAATAAAATAGATTCATTAAAATTTTGCATTTGTTATAAACACACAATAAAAAGATACATCTTGGAAAAAAATAATTAGTGTATTTTAAGTATGAAGTGCTCTAAATTTATTGATGTAAAATTGCATCCTAAGGATTTAATCGCGCAAGCCGTACGACATTGCGATCCAAAAAAAAGGTTACACTAAGCCTAAATTGTAAGTTATTACTCACTAAAACGATATTCGATATTTTCTTATTCAAGTTCCGCAAAGGATAAAACTTAGGGTTGCGATTACATAAGGTTTCGTAATTTTTATTGGCTTTTAGAACGGAATTGAAACGAATGTTGTACGGTTATGCGTAACATTTTGATTATTTTTAGAGGAATAAAAATATTGATATTTAGAATATTAGGTAGGTACTTCATTTGCCTTAGTTAACTATAGATTGAATTCGCTAAATTCGCTTATTCGTTTTCAAATATTTTTTTATCTACCGGAACCGAAATGAAAGTACATATATAAAATTTATATTTTTAACTGTAGCGGGTGTGTGTGTGTGTGTGTGTGCTGTGTAAGTAACATTGCATAATTTAAATATGTATGCATGATAAAATATACCTTAATAATATGGGCAGCCCTGAAAAAATACATCCTGAGCATTTAAGGAGCGGATAATGACTGTCAAAATGTAATCGATTACCGCGATTAAATTAACGTTTCGCAAAAGAAGGTAAAACATATATATTTGTATAGGAACTTCAATATTGTGCACGCTCAACGATTGTTTCTGTAGTAACTTGCTAACTTGGGTCACACATTATACTTACACATTTATAACAACATAAGCGATATGATCATAATATTGTATAGATTTATGTTTAAAATTGGGTTTTATTTTAACATTTTTAAATGTTGTCATTGTATTATAAGCAACGGATGTTACGAGTATGATGGATGGTAAATGCAAAATGACTTTGATTACTTTTTCTTACATATATGCTAATTTTTGAACGTTTTCTTGCGAATATTCAACAGACATTTAATGTTACCTCTGGTGCCAGTGTTCTGTGGTCAAACTTCTAACATGTACCTACTCTAGATACCATACAGCACACTTAATTGCGATTCTCTTTGAAGAATTGCAGCCTTTTAACCTATGGATGCATCCAATTTTCTCGGAGGAACTTTAGAATGTATGGAGATTATTATCACATTCTTTGTCATTCTACGTAGCCCATTAAGATAAAGCTTCGCCCACAACTTAACCAGTGTATAGTATAACTTAGGCAATTATGAGAAAATAAAGGAACGTTCCCAACAGGTGCGGATAGTTGCGTAAAAAGCGTTGACGTGTTGCTTTTTTTTGCGGCTATTTATATTGACGTACCAGTAAGGATAGGAGTTTGCATTAAATGCTGTAGGGCAGGGTGCATCGTAAATAGTAAATGGTGGATAGCATCAAACAGGTTCGATTTGTAGTTACGACGCCGCGTTCAACTTATAATAAAACTACGAAGTGCTCCGAACATATATGAACGAGTATGAGTGAATCATTAAGAGTTGTGTTGACGTTATGACAAAATATGTATATGAGCGCTACACTAACACACGTCATAAAATATTAATCTATGTGACTTGTGTTTTTCAAATCAATGTTTCATAATATTTCAAAGAAAGAACGTTTTAGACGTGCTGGGTTTTAGTAACTTTATCCCTCATAATATTTTAAATTATTGCTCTCATATATAATGTAGTATTCGTATTGAATTCATAATAACTTCAAGAACAACAACTTTTTGGCCTGTTGTTTTTCTGTACGTGTAACAACACGTTTGCGTAAATGGGGTTGTTATGGCGGCAGCATCTCTCTACTTGCATCTAAGTGAGGATAAGACAGTTAGCATCAGTACGGTTGCTATCTAGCATCTTGTGAATACAGATTAGTTAGTACATTAACGTGATACCGCTTAGTACTTGGCATATTTGGCCAGCAAGCCAAGTAGGTTCTGCGGGCCAAGTTCAATGCCAAGAATCCGCTGTCCACCCTAAATGACATCGATAAAGTTATTATTCTCAACACGTAACCCGCCGATTCCGTTTTATCTTTCGCTTACGCGATCTCGAAGAATTATGTGTTCACATGGAATACATAAAAATGAAGAAACTGCGTCGATATGAGATTCTAAAAAACGTTGCTTACGTAAGTAAATTTTACCACTGTATTATACAATGATTTAATACAACGCATAATGCATTGGTAAAATGTAGGTAAGTACATAGGATTTGCTCAGACGTAAAAGTGGAAAGGGCATTTTATATTGGCGACGAAATGATGTACTAAAATGGACGCAGAATGAGATGGATATATTCTGTATATTTTTCGATTCCAAGTATCTTGTTTATACGCAATTTGTATTACAAGCATGACATTTCAGGTTTTAATTCAAATTGAATCATGAAGGCAATGCATTTACTGTAGGTTACGTAAATAAACTAAGACAACGTAGGCATTTTCGAAAAGATTTAATGAATAATGCCTAGAATTATAGGTTATTATGAAACCGATCTTTTTTACGTTTTGAATTCGAAAGACAAAACACGCGCTTTTCCACAGATGACGTCAGTAGTTACGGTTGTCACCAAAGGTCGAACTTTTTTAAAATTGCATTAGACTATAAACTTTAAAGCATTTAATTTAAGAGACTTGAAACATAATTGTAAATAACAGATTTTTTTGTTTTATTAACACATTACATAGCGGTGTATAAAAATCGTATGCAAAAGTATAAAAAGGTTACGAAAAAAAACTTGAAATTTTAACTAATGGTGAGTTTATCATTCCTTAATCCTTCCGATTCTTGTTCTCAAACATACAGTTATACATAAGTGTAATCGCATGCGTCGCAGTCGTAAATAGTCATAACATTTATCGCAAGGTCACTGAACCCTAAAAATTTAATTCCCAGTATTATAATTACAAGATTGCTATCACCGTACACGTACTAAATAAGGATGTTTTGCTTATGCGGTTAAACAAAGGCTATTTTTTTAATCCCCAGCTTAATTAGTTAACATGTATGTATAGCAATCAGAACAGTTTGTTTTATATGTGTGTAGCGAATAAAATCATCTCCTTTTGTCAGGTAGCGTTCCACTTCGTTTCGTTTCCCGTAATACCTATAATTATAGGTACATATTCCAGTTCTTTGTATAAACTTTTTGCATTACGTCTATTAAGCGCGTGAATAATTTAACTGTATAATAAAAGCGTTCTGAATTACATTTTTTTAAATCCACAAATCTGTATTAAACCATCATCACGTCTTTAAATAGATTACAATGGAAGCTAGATGTTTATGGTCCATAAAACAAAGTTTTTAAGCTCGCGGCTATGCATAACTATAAGGAATACCTTAAAAACTTATATATAAATTTTTTATACATACTTAATTGCTCTATACTTAAGACCGTAATGGGTATGTAGAGCAACAAGAAAAACTATCAATATGTACGAGACACAAGTATTAAGTTTGAAAAGATTTTCATGTTGATTAAATTTGGTTAAAGTTAAAACAATAATATTTACCAATACATCTATAAAATATAGCTAATTACGATTCAAAAACGCACACAAAGAGTCTGGTGACATCAGAAGATATTTAATCCGTTGAAAGTATGGGGATTCCCTTCGTTGTTTGCACTTTATACAATGGCTAAAA
This sequence comes from Aspitha aspitha aspitha, assembly GCA_018246895.1. Taxonomy (NCBI): domain Eukaryota; kingdom Metazoa; phylum Arthropoda; class Insecta; order Lepidoptera; family Hesperiidae; genus Aspitha; species Aspitha aspitha. Next base: position 2,451 of record DWGJ01000016.1, on the reverse strand, counting down.
CTAATTCGTTCATAATGCTATCAAATGTACATAAACGATAGCAAACTACAACTGAAGAATGTGCGTGTAATATATGTATATAGATGTTACAGAGGAGACTGGTTCTTCATACACAACTACTGTCATAAAAAAATGATGGCATGTAATTGGGAGACTCGATCATAAAGCGATTCGATGTTTACTGCTAATCGACACCCCACAAATAAAAATGAACAAGTCTATCATTTGCCACGTCTGTGTAAACATCAATTAGTTACCGTTGCATTATTTTGCCGTTCGATCGGCTTTGGATGTTGATTTCATAATCACGTACGGTTATTTTTACACGTACATATTGCAAAGAAATATATTTTGTTTTCTAAATTTTGAACGGACATAACATGATATTGTTTGCTTATGATATTAACATTATAATTAAATTCGTTTATTAAACTACATAGAACAGATAATTGAGAAAATAAAACTAATATGAATCGAATATCTAGAAAAGAGGATTATGTATGTATGTCCATAGTTGAATTCCATTTTAATCAAAATTAATGTTAGTTACCTTAAATATGTGAATGCTGCAAAATAAAGTAACTTAAACACAGCCCGATTTGACCGAAATGAAAATGGTGGCTAGGTTGAGAAATCTTAAAGTGAGACCATTTTTATTTCCGATACGTTTGCTGTTTTATTTAACATGTCTAATTTATATGTCTGTATAAGCATTTCATTGTTATAAACGAATAAACAAATAATCAAATTTTATATCGCTTTTTGCACTTAGACTTTAACCTACATACAGTAGGTATGTAGATGTTTGACATTGAATCGGTAGATAAAAGATTGTAAAATATACGATCTATTATCACCAGTCCGTACAATTAAGACGAAACAATGAGAAAGTGGTTAACTGAATATATATTACGAAATGGTGTAGAATCGCCGGATGAATGTGATACCATCGCCGGCCGCCGCCCGTGACGTTGCCAAACTAAAGTTTTGTGTTGGATTGATTGAACGCACTTCAACATAACATAAGAGACATTATCTTTTTTTGACTCCCAACGTCATTAGATTAGGTATGTATGTTACCATCTGAGCTTTTACATTTAGTTTAAAGGCTTTAAGTACGAATTCAGTACCAGTCGCGATGTTAGTGATGGTACGGCGATTTTTACAGTTACCATTGAATACCGAGGTTGGAAGTTTCTAATATCTATATATAGATAACAGGAATCATTAGTTGAAACCGCTGAACTCGAGAATCTTGAAATTCACACGTCCATTTCATAGTAGTAAACTCATTTGTTCTTGGGGGCACTTTTAATTTGTATATTGAACAATAAGGTATTTGAATTATTGTTTGTAACTTTTTACAGATAAGTGTATCGCAAATAACAAAAGTGGTACTCTATATCACCGCATAAGGCGCAATTACCTATGCAAATAATATAATAAAATGCTGTACCAAACGGCGCCCAGCTACATTTACTTTTTGCATCTATCATATCTTTTTTCTTTTACAATTACTTGCACATTTTTATTCCTGATTGTAGAGTCATCAAAACATTTTACAAGGTAAATTATCTATTATATATACGAGTATACTGGTACTGTCCACTTGTGTCTGGAAAGAATTTAATAGAATATTAGATTTCTTGATAATTGTTAAATAGATAGAGTAGTAATATATATCGTAGCTGATAGAGAAACATTATTATTTGCCAATGCACGAACTAGCTTACGAATACCACTCCCATATTACGGTTAGGTATTAAATTTATGGTGATCAAACAAACATACTTCAAAAGTACATAAGACGTATTAGTATAAGATGTATTTAAGTAATTTATTTAAAAATATGAAACCCTAATATGTTACTATATCAAATAATACCTGGATTATTGGGTGTATGTGGGCGGACAGCGAGATAAAAATATTGCTTTGAAACCCCGAACTTTGCATTGGTTATATTTTTTAAATAAAATAATGATAAGATAGACAAGGAATTAAAAGTGTACGTAACAGAACTTAAGTCCCGATAAGAATAAAATTGCGACAAGCAATTAGAGCTAAGTAATGACATTGATTATGTTATACCCCTAAAGACAGCCTTAAAATATCTGTCATTTATAACTGGATAAAGGAGAAATTTACTGGAATTAAAGCTTCTTACCCATATTATGTTATAAAGCAGTTTTTGTCGTTCTGTCGTATTTTAGGACAGTCGATAAACTAAGTACCAGGTTATACGACTAATGAAAATATCTAGTGCTCTTAGGCTTAAAACGGATGACAGCATTTTTCAATTTCTATATACATACCAGGGCTATGTACACGTAACTGATATTTGTATAATAATCAGTTAGCTGCATGGGTTTTTTTTATTAGAACGGAGTAGCAAACGAGCAGGCAGCAGTCACAAGTGGCTGCTGCCGCCCATGGACATCTGTAACCGTATCC